>WNGS01027155.1:0-11285 GCA_020271785.1 Procambarus virginalis | reverse complement strand
AAATGCTTTTAGCAGCGAATGAATCAAGTAGAGCTTGCAGTCTAGTTTGGGAATTTGCAACAATGCAGATGTCATTGGCTTAACAAATGACGGCTTCGTCAGGTAGTGTGGGAATATCAATTGTTAATTTATGCATCAGAACATTGAACAGTGTAGGACTTAGCACTCCACCCTGGGGTGTACCCAACTCAAAGGGTGCACAAAGTTTACTGTTGACCCCCTTGAAAAGGACTGAGGCGGTTCTGTTACTCAGGTAACCCCTGAGCCATGTCCACAGTCTTCCCTTAACTCCAAAAGAGGCTAGCTGTTCTAGGATTATTTTTCTGTTTGCTGTATCAAAGCAGTTTGGAGATCAATAAATGGCGCCTGAGAGTTTGGTCCCTCTCTGATAAAATACTCAGCAAAGCAAGTTTGTGTGCTTCTTCCAGGAAGGAAACCATACAGGTTAGGGGCAAGGTGGGGCTTGATTTGAAACATTAGTCTGTCGAGAATAATTCTCTCAAGAACTTTACACATGCACGACGTCAGAGAAATGGGTCTAAATTTTGTGAATTAGGCTTGGGTATGGGTATTATGAGTCCCTGTGTCCAGCGGTCAGGTAAGACACCCTGCCTTAGACTTTGATTAAACAATTCTAGCAAAGGGCTATTTGGCAGCTCAGCAAGTACTCTCATGGTGTTGTATGTGATGCCATCCTCTCCAGGAGAGGTAGCCTTACCTTTCTTGAGTGCATTTTTAATTTCAAAGGGGTTATGCCATAGTTATCATCAGGCCCTATTTCACTACAGGCAATTTCAATATTGAAGTTACGATTTATTTTGGTACTAGCCAGATAGTTTTGTACATCTAGGGGCAGGCTGCTTATACTAGCAGTGCTTGCATATTGCTGAAGCAGCATGTCGGCATAGTCTACAGGTGAATGGTGATCAAGTTGACGACTGCTAGGACGAGAAATCTTTTTAATTTTATTCCACATTTGGGATGAGGATGTTGCATGATTGATGCCTTGCAGAAACTGTTCCCAGTGCTGGTTATACACCTGTTCCTTTAGCTCTCTAAACTCTCGGCTGGCTTTAAGAAATATGTTGAGGATGTCAGCTGTTTTATGTGTTTTATACTGCTCAGCTAGGAATAGAACTCTGTCATGCAGGGGCTTAAGGCGTGAGTCAGTGAACCACCTCTGTCCCTTCCTCACTGTTTTGGGTCTTGTGGATTTTACAACAATGTCATAAAAAGCGGTTACTTCAGTGACCAGGTCCTCATATAATGCATTGACGGTAGTAAAATAGTAAGTGTTATACCATTCAGAAATGCGGAATTTGAAGAGCATGTGTAAATTTTCAGGGATATTAATAATTTTTTTCAAAGTTAGGGGTTTGACATTATTGATAGTGTATGAACTGAATATGGCAAAGTGATCACTAACTAATTCATGAACAATTGATCCTCCGACAGCATTATCAATGAGACCGTGACCAATGACATAATCAAGCCTGCCACCCATGAGGTGTGTGACGTTAGAGGAGTCAAAGTTGAATACGGACATGTTATTATCTCTTAAGTAATTTACAAAGACTCTGCCATTCATGTTGGTTTTGGTGTCACCCAGGCTAGTGTGTCTAGCATTAAATCACCCATTACAATGGTTTGAGAGCTGCTGGTAATTTTGGGAGAGAGCTTCCACCATTTGATCGCACCTTACATATACATTAACTAAGTTAAGAAACCCGGTCGCTGTGGCAATCTGAAACTGCTGATAATATGAGTCGTCACTTTTGTGGTTTTTAACATGTTTACACACTAGGTTACTTTTAACATACGTCAAGATACCGACATCATGTGAACCAACACTTGAGAAAGCTACATAACCTGCGAGTTTGGGTGGTGTTTTATTTTTGTGTTTGCTGTGTATGGTTCCTGCAGGCACAGTACATCAGTGTTGTTGGCACCAGCGTACATCATTAGATCAAACAGCCTCCTTCGCACGCTTCTCACATTCCACGTGAGAAATTTAAGAGTGAGTTGGTCGTGGGTAATGGTGTTCATGAACCTGACGAAGAAAAGTGTTTATAAGATTCACAAGTTGTAGACTGTTGCTTACAAACGCCAATTGTGCACAGTCATTAATGGCAAAGAGTTCTCTCACCTATTTCAAGGTCAGCTGGTTGCCTGTACTTCTCCTACCATTTACAATCCCTTCATGTTCGTCAGGAATCGTAGAGACACAAGCGGTATTGTTTTGAATGAGTTCTTGAGTGAATTTGTTAAATACAGCTAAGACACCCGGGTTTTCATATGTTTCACTCGCCATAGCGGTACTTACAGCACTGGAGGAGGCGTCAATACTTGCTTGAGACGTGTCAACACTTACAGCACTGGAGGAGGCGTCAATACTTGCTTGAGACGTGTCAACACTTACAGCACTGGAGGGGGGGGGCGGTCAATACTTGCTTGAGACGTGTCAACACTTACATCATTGGAATGCATTTCACTAGCGACTTGAACGTTCACTTCACTCCTCGGGCTGGCGAGATGATCGTTTGAGCACTTTTTTTTGTTTTTTTTTTGTTTGCAGGGATATCCCTGCACGGGCCCTAAGCCTCTGGCTGGCCCACTAAGTGTTGCTTGTTGCTGTCTTACTTGGGCGGAGTATAAGTATTTATTACTCGTATTGTCGCTTTAGTAAGATGTTGCCATATGTGTTTAACAACGTCTTCTGCTCTGTTGAATCGAAGTTGAAATCTTAATGGGTTTGTAACTGTGCACTGTGTTAGATAATGTTCCAGAGGTCTGTCGAGCATTTCACCACAGTGTTGACATTTCCTCTCATCTTCCGGAACCTGTAAGCCTATTTCCCATGCACATGGTATCCAAGCCTGATGCGATGGAAGTGTACTTCTGTCGCTCTACTGCTCCCCTTCATTAACATAAATGGTTTGTAGTTGGTTGAATTCCTGCACCAACCCGCAGATCGTGATGTTGCAACAGCTGAGTTGTGGTCACTGTACAACTTTTGCATTGCTCTGGTTCGAATTACTTTCTTAATCTGTGACAGACTCTGTGGTATGCAAATGTCTACAGTTCTTCTCTTAGTTGCAAGTTTTGCAGCTTCGTCTGCAATGTCATTTCCTATGATTCCCACATGACTCGGCACCCAGTTGAGAAGGACCCGTCGGCCTTGTCGTTTGAGTGTTACGTAGCAGAAGAGGATTTGTCTGGTTCTTTTTTCCTACAAAAACCATAATCGTAAAGTCCGCTGGTGGAGATTCCCAAGGGGATTGCATAACAAAGTCTGCATGTATTTCGTCGACACCCCTCTCAGTGACTGTGTTTGTTATATCGAATTTATGGAAGGTGTTTATCGCACAATGGGACCACCTGTTGCTATTGGAGGCTCTTCTGTCCAGAGTTAGCGCTCCAGTGATTATATCTTTAAGTGAACTGATTCTAGGTCTAGTCAATATCTTGGTGAGCATGCACGCAGCGATCCCTTTTACCCTTATTTCAATCGACGTTAGCTTGGTTTCCAGTCTTAGGTTCATTATTTTAGTCCATCTGGGAGCTCCAGTTATGATTCGCAATGCATCGTTTTGAAGAACCTCAACGTTTGCCCACTGGCCAGGAGAAAGAGTGAGTAAGGCAGGCGCTGCATAATCAATTAGGGAACGAACGGCGTGTATGTAAAACATTCTTAACACTTTGTGTCCCGCTCCTAGATGGGGCCCTGTGATTGCTCTCATTTTATTTAGTCGAGATTTTACTTTCTCCTTTAGATATTGAAGTTGCTTGTTGAACGTCATGTTAAAATCTATCCACACTCTGAGATATTGATATTGTGTAACCCACTGAAGGTTAATATCTTGAATGCGTAGGTGCCTGTCTGGAGTGTGGCCGCCTAGTCTCATTGCCTTAGACTTCTGTGCAGATATTTTTAGCCCTAAAACGCTGCATTCAGATGTTACGTTATCTAATGCACCTTGTGCTTTATTGAGAAGTGAAGGACCTGTAATGACTAATGCTAGATCGTCAGCATAGCTGAGCAATTTAACTTCTTCTGTAAATGTCATGGTAACAGGTTTTTCCATAAGGATGTTAAAAAGACTAGGACTGAGGACTCCTCCTTGTGGAGTCCCATTCTCATGCAAGTGGTAGTCCAACACCTGTCCTTGCAACTTAACTCTGGCATACCTGTGACTTAGGTAATCTTGAATCCATGCTAGCATTTTTCCCTTTACATCATTTTTAACTAAGGTGTGTAAAATTGCTTGCGGGCTTGCAAGTTCGAATGCTTTTTCTAGATCAAGGAAGATCACTATAGCTGGACCTGAGTTAACTGTTCCCAGTAATGTTGCTATGCAGTTGGCAGTACCTACGCCCCTAGTGAAGCCAAATATGTGTTTATGCAGGTCTCCAGTCTTCCACAGTAGCCTATTTAAGACCATCCGTTCTGCAGTTTTACTAATGCAGATGTTAATGAAATGGGTCTGTAATTGCCAGGTTCTTTCGGCTTAGGAATTGGTATGATGTCTGCTTGCTTCGAAGAGGTTGGTAGTTTGCCTTGCTGCCAAGATGCGTTGATGACATCCAATATTCCTTGTTCTCCAGCAGGACCTGCATGTGCGACCATTGAGTATGTAATGGTATCAGCACCTGGTGCAGTGTCCTTACCACCTTTTTTGGCTCTGATTAGTTCTTGTGTGGTGATGGGACAGTCACATTCGTCATTTATAGCTATACTCGCATGAATGACTGTCAACCTCTCTTGTTTTAATTGTTCTTGCTGCCTGCGGACCACAGCAGGAAGCTGATAGGAAGCTGTTCTTTCTGCAAATTGGAGGGCAAGTCTCTCAGCCTCCTGCAGTGGTTGAATACATGCCTGCGGTCGGGCTGGTCGACCTGATATAGTTTTAATCTGACCCCATATCTTGCCAAGACTACTATGTTCGTTCAGAGTTTGACACCACTCAAACCATCTTGCCTCCTTTACATCTCTAGAAACGCGTCTTGCTTCAGATACCACCGCTCTTAGCAGAGTTCTTCCTTCTGGTGTGGGTTTTTCTTTAGATGTTTTCTAAAGATGTTGACTCTGTGGTTCTGTTCTTTAACTTCACTACTATAGAACCAATAGTTCTTCCGTGTTGTGTTTCCTGTGATAATGATTAGAATAGCTTTGTTTGCAGCAGCTGCAATGGCTTCCTGCAGATTGGTCTCGTGTATGTATGTTCCTCACGTAGTGAGGACCGAATCACTGCCATACCTAATGCCCGAGACACTCCTAGGCCTGGAGAAATTCATTCCCCTCCAACGGAGGTCGTAGAATGATTCCCCCAGGTGGAATCAGGGATACCTAACACCTAACGAGCTGTTTGGTCAACCTTTCCCTGTCAGGTTCAGTACACTTTCTAAAGTGCTCCCTTGTGGCAATGCCCGCGGGATATCGCCTCGCCCTTCAAGGTAGGACTCTAAGTGACCTGGTCAGTGATACGGTCCTCAAAAAAAAAAAAAAGTGCGGTACGAGAGTTTGGGTCGCTTGCATACTGGGCTGCGCAGAAAACCAGTCAGCCGGACAGCAGGTAATCAACAACGTTGCTTCACCGTCAATTGGAGGCGATATCGGAAATGCTTACTTCAAAACAAGATATTGTCTGGGTCTTGGAGTACAGATGTAGTGTTCCTCACAAAATCTCGAAGCTTAAGCACTGTCTCGGGTCGTCCATGTTGATCTTAGCATAAATGTTGTTGAGACCATTTTCAATCTTCGTGAGTGTTTCTTGGAGCTTATTGACGGTAATTTCTATTTTCTTCATGCGAGCTGGGAGTTCTGACACCTCCCTCTGCATGCAGGCGTCAGGCTTCCCAGGTAGGCGAGGGAAGGTTGTCCGGCTGTTGGTGTCAGGAACGGTGGTGGGGTCATCCCGGGTGGGGGGCTGGTAGGTGTAGTGGTGGGGCCACCCCGGGTGGGGGGTTGACTGGGGTGGTGGAGGGTTGCCCCACTGTGCTGTGCGTGGGAGGCCGCTTGTCACAGTCCTTGTGCCAGCCGGTCACACCCTCCCGCAAGCACCTGGAACACTTGTGCTTGGTGGCTGAGGATGAGGTCTCATCGGTTCCAAGGGCTTGGTCTGTATTGGGGCATTCTTTAGTGAGATGATTGGCTGCACAGAGGGCACAGGTGACTGAAGATTTACAGTGCTTGGCTATGTGACCAAAGTGTTGACAGTTAAAACACATGATAGCTGAGGACACCCAGGGTGTTATTGGACAGGCTGGCCGGTAGGGGCCTAGGAGCTTGTGATGACTGGGGGGCGGTGTCTCACGTTTCCAGACGATGACAATCCTGTTGGGTGGCCTGCCTCCAGAATTGATGCGTCTTGCACTGTACACACCTGGTAGTTCTTTAGCATGGGAGATGTCAAGGTCATGAGGGTAGGATGTGACAAGGTACTCTCTGTACCTCCTGGACCTCTCAGAAGAGTCTGCTTTACTGAATGTGATGCCACCCACTTGACCTTGGAGTAGGGCCAAGATGGTGACGTCATCGGACCTGGCTACATTGATGTAGGGCGAAACGTGTCTAGGGATTATGAGGTCTATGGCATCAGGAAAATGACGAGGAAGGTCACGTCTCATCCAGGAGTACCTATGGTCACTGGTAACTTGAGATGGAAATGCCAGCCTGGCATATTTATTACAGAGCGCTAGGGTAGGTCGTGGTGCCCCTCCCATTGAGGGGGTGACAATGGTCGTCTTGACAGAATTGTTACCTTCCCTTAACCTTCCCTTCCCTCTCTTTACGTAAGGTCTTCCGGTTTTTGTGTACAGTAAAACTATCATCTGAGGCTGCTTCATCACTTGAGCTGGTGTCCTCCTCATACATGGCTATATTGGGATGGAGTGATTGGCCATGCTGTAAGTCATGCGGGGTGGTGGCTGAAGTGGATGCAAATGCGTCTGAAGCATTTGGGAAGGGTTGCTGTGGGTGACCCCAGAAGGCGGGAGGGAAGTGGCCATAGTTGCCAGAGTCACAATATGAAGTGACAAGACACGTCAGCTTCTACCACAGAGTAGCACTTCAGGCTATGGCCTGGACCCAGAACAACAGCGGCTACTAATCATAGTGCAGAGACAAGATGAATAGTTCAGACATCATACAAGCAAACGCAGGTGTATACACGGTCAGCTGGCAACACTGCTGAGGGTACCGCACTGGTAGTGTGGCTCCGACTAGAGTGACAGGTGCAGAGAGTGCCACTCTGATACCTACTTTATCCACACACACACACACACACACACTTAATAGTCCTCTACACTGTGTGTAACACTGCACAGGTACCACCAATCACTGAGGCATCTGTACAGCGGTATGCGAGTGGTCCGTTCGTGCCAGTGTCCAGGCTGTACAGGGAAATACAGCTTTGGGGAACGGGCCAATAGGGGGCTAAAGTCCCAGCGCCGGGGGTACCACCTCAGGCGTCTGACCAGGCGTGAGGTAAGGGGAAGCGGCCATGTCCCCACTGCCCAAGGCGCCACTTCAAAAACATAAGTATTGTTTGTCCAGATATCTGATCAACTTCCACTGCTCACCACTTTGAAACCTGGTGAAAGCTTCCAGTAGCTAGATGGTATATATCACTTCTAGGTTGTGAAATCTAAAATGTCCGGACCATGTAAACAACTCTAAGGCATTTTGACGTCAACATAAGGATCATTTAGATTATCCTCAATAAAAACTCCACAGGTACCATACTTGATCCACACATTATTTCACACTTGATCCTCACGAAAATCACGTGTAGATGTTTTCCATCAGGAGGAAGTGCCAAGCATTACGACTATATAGCAGTTGGAGGGATCACCATAAGGTTTTGGGTTGGACGGGGGAAAAGGAATGGTGTCCAACCAATTGGATGATCGGGGGTTTGAACGCGGACCTGCTTGCAAGCCAGACCGTTTGCTCTTCCGTCCAGTCCAAGTATTGGGCTCACAATCATTGAGAAAGTGATCAGTTTGAAGCTTTCCTTCTCATCTCATTACTGAACAGCAAAGTAATATTAAATTAAATCATCATTCATAAATTCACAAATTTCAGCATCCATGAAAACAATAAGCAAATTTACTACGTATCTCGTTCAGAAAATTGGTGTAAAAGATACCTTCCACAATGTATTAGTAAAGTGAGATATTCAGCTAGCACATCTCCACACACATGTGCACAGTTGTTGTAGTTTGTGAAACATGGACTTACACATGATCAGATACTACAAAGCACCATTAGAGACAAGTACTTCGATAGCGCATCTCGGTTCATGTTGTGATAAATTGAACTTTACGTTTCATGGTGCAGGTCGTCAAGGATTTGACGATTCACAGACATTTCAGTGCAACAGAATAATAAAACCAATCACTATTTGGATAGGTTTTCAAAATTTTTAATATATATATATATATATATATTGTGACGATAATCTCTTATCAGAGATTTAGCCTGCCATTTCTGCGAATCACTCCTGTCCTCATCAACATACAAGATACGTTTTGTAGTGGCTAAACGTATTATAAGCTCGCCACACGTACCAGCAACTCCCTCCTTCCCCCCCCACTGCTGCACCTGGTCGACGCGCCGAACCCTGCAACGGCCTAACTAGCGACTGCGACCATCCAGCTTCCTCATTGGCCGCCAACCAACACTCCACTCCGGCTCCCCGCCAATCACAAGACCTCACCAGTTATTGTTGGAGTCCCTTACGTTTCTGCCAGCCAGAATATTGTGTGCTCGCAAGCTGTGAACTCCTAAGTGACTCACTCTGTGTGGTCAAGTAGAGGTTCATAGTTAGTGCATATATTCCAGCATTCATATTTTACTTACTTTTGTATATCAATTCTCCTCCCCATTAACGTAATCTATTTTCATGTTTATATGTTTATTGTTTTTGCCAGTAAGCCAAGTTTTGCATTTATTTCAATTTGTGTTTTTATTGTTATTAAAATCCATATTTTTTATTATTGCTTTTCGTCTTTACAACCTTACCACAGATTACCAAATCACGCAGTCATTCTTTTTTTTCTCTTTTTTTCCTTTTCTTTTTTTTTATATTATATGTGGCCCAGCAATGACAACTGCTAGTTGGAAGACTGCCGACCACCATTTCCAACTCGTTACCGTCACATATAAATGGGGGCCTGTCCACGGAGTCACTATAAATGGGGGCCTGTCCACGGAGCCACTATTAAATGGAGTTCTGTCCACGGAGTCACTATTAAATAGAGATCTGTCCACGGAGCTTCACTCAGGTTGGTAATTGTGGTAAGCGCACTTGGCTCTTATTTCCCTTGCTTCCATTATTCACATTAATCATTCTTTATTTTATATGGTGCTGTGTATATTGTACATTACGGGAATAGCATATGGTGAGAGTGAGACAACTTTGGATTACGTGGTGACTGTAGGCCGCAGTCATACTCTTAATTGGTCGTCTCCCCCTTCCGTGTTATCCTCCGTGTTTAACATCTTTGTCCCCCAATATTTCTCACTTTTTGACAGATTATCACATAGGTACCCTGGTACTGTGGTCTGTCTCCGGGTCAATAGCACCCAAGTCCTGCAATCCGACTCTAGGAGGAAAAAGAGGGCTTTAGATCCTCTAGCACGAACTATTATTGGCGAATTGGGACCTCGCCGATAGTTCTCGTCACCAGTTGACACTCGCACCCCTACTCGTCGGTCAGACTGATGGTATTTACTTAAGGTAGGGAATTGGCGTTCTTTCTTTTGAGCACAAAAGTTCGCTAATTCTGTAAATACCATATTCAATTTCAGTGGGTACCATTGCTTATGTTCTATAGTGACTTGGCAAGGTATGACTACATTTTTTGGACTACCTCATTTTGAAGCCATTTAGTGTTTCACTTGTATTTTAAAATTAGTTTTCACTAATTAGTAGGATTTTCTTGCCTTTATCCTCCCATAGTGAGTACCAGGTACAAGATTTCCTGCGACCTTATTCATTTACCATCTTGAATTTACTTTAATTATTAATAATTCTCCACAGGATAGGTATCAGTTGCCACGTTTCCTGTTTCTGACACTCGCCACATTCTCACGATATTCATCTCCTTTGTTTTGCTATATTTTCACCATGTTCCGCTTACAAGTTTTCAAAGCAGATCCAGAAAGTGAAATAGGGACCTTACGTCACGCTAAGAGGGTCGATTTGTTAACTCTTGCACATGAGTATCACTTAGAAGTTCCTGATGGAGCCAACAAATTTACCATTAATAATATGATACTGGATCACCTTGCTGAGGAAGATATTATAGATTCTTCTACCCATGAACAGCACATTATTTCAGATAAAGATGACTTGAGAGCGATAAAGCTCAAATTGGAACTTGCCAAGATCGAGCTACAGCAACAACAAGAAGCAGCTGCAAGCAGAGAGCGTGAAGCTGCAGCAGAGAGCGTGAAGCTGCAATCAGAGAGCGTGAAGCTGCCCTCGAAAGAGAAGAACAAACGCGTGAAGCTGCATCAGAGAGCGTGAAGCGCCTGAAGGAAGAGAGCGTGAAGCTGCCCTGAAGAAGGAAGAAAGTGAACGTGAGTTGGCCTTATACAAACAGCGACTCGAGATACAACGCGACCACGACAACGACAGGCAGAAGCAGCTCTAAACTGTCGTGACCGAGAACTCACGAGGGACGCTGCACACCAAGCTCAACTCCAACAAGCGGCAGCTAGTCTTCCCCAGTTTCAATATCTCCCATGCAAGTAAGTTAATGCCCCCGTTCCTCGAAACGGAGGTTGATGTGTTCTTTACCACTTTTGAGACCCTTGCTGTTCAACTTAATTGGCCTGACGACCAATGGGCTACCCTTCTCAGAGTACATTTAACAGGTAGAGCAGCAGTCACACTCAGCACTTTGGCTTCGGAAAACGACTACACCACCCTGAAACAAGCTGTGTTGGACGCCTACCTTCTCTCCACCGAAAGCTATCGACGAAAGTTTCGTGACTACGTCAAGGCAAGTACCACCACCTTCTTAGAATTTGCTAACACCAAACGAAGATATTTCATGAAATGGCTGGAGGCAGCACATGTCTCTACTTTTCAGAACTTGTCAACCTCATACTGGTTGAAGAATTTTTGAGACGTGTACCTCCTCCTGTCCGCCTATACTTAGCAGACAAGGAAGAGACGGAATTAGTGAAGTGTGCGAAGTCAGCTGACACTTACAGCCTCATCCACCGGCTGACCAGATCCTACCAGAAAGTCTTGGTTACAGTTACGAGAAAG
>WNGS01027146.1:34538-57249 GCA_020271785.1 Procambarus virginalis | reverse complement strand
CATAGCACTCTATTCCAGGTGCAACAGCATTAACTCTACCCCAGATTCTACAGAGCTCACTCTATCTCAGGTACCACATGACTCACTCTACCTCAGGTACCACAGCACTCGCTCTAACCCAGGTTCCTCAGCACCCTTTCTTCTTCAGGTACCACAACAGTCACTCTACCCCAGGTACCAGAGCAGTCACTCTATCCCAGGTACCACAGCACTCACTCTACCTCCCTCAGGTACCACAGCATTCACTTTCCCCCCAAGTACCACAGCCCTCAACATGTATCACTCTACCATAGGTAGCACAGCACTCAGTGAACGGCACCCTTCTACCTTAGTTTACCAAAGCACTCACTCTGCTCAGATATAACCCAGGAAACAATTTTGGGTTACCACAACGTATCTGGAAAGTGTTTGAAAGTAGTGGCAATGTTTGTTTTCGCATATTAGATACTTTTTGTGTGTATTCGTAAATAAGTTGCCACAACTTACTGCACACAACGTTGGCTAAACACAATTTAAAACATTGTGGGCAACCTTAAATGTTGCATAAAACTAAATTTTGTGATTGTTACAGATTCGTCACCACCGTCTGAGTGTGGCCTGGTCCTTCCAGCGTCATCTATGAGTTTGCACTCCAACACCCCATGAATATCGGACGCTATATAGACAACGCCATCTGATGGGGGTAGCCTGATAGCAGCATGTGACTCCTATTTCCTGCCTTGGTTAACGAGAGAAGTCGACGTAGATAATCTCTGGTGAGGTGCCGGATCAAGATCAGCGCCACCTAGGTTGTGCTACGTGCATAATGTCAACTCCCCAGTGAGTAAGAGGTACTCTCTAATTTCACCAGTGCCGTCCAATTAAGTGATGACGTGTTATGTCAACAGTGGTGACAGTAACGTTTTTTGGCAAGTTTTCATGCATTTTGTTTTGTACTAAAATCATCGAATTTAGCAATATTTTGACGTTTTTCATCATTTTTTTTCCTTATGTGTTATTATAATATCAACGATTTAGGCAATTTTTTTGCGATTTTTCCATGTTTTTTAACTTTTTCGGTTTATTGTCATTAATTCATTATATATATGATAAATATGATGCAAACACATAATTGATTGCAAAAAAAATTAAATAGTTTATTTCAATTAACCATTTGCATCTCGTTAAAATAGTGAGTAAGATATTGATTAGGAGAGAAATTCTGTTTTATTGCATATTTTGACGTTTCAGCCGGATTAAAGCGGTTTTACGTGTACTTCTTCTTTCGGTAATATAAGGGAAAATCAGGATCATTTTAGTTAATTCTAATGAAAACACATTCATTTTAATCATTTGTATTGGAAACCACATTTTCATATGCCTTTTTAATGATCAAAGTAACATGAAACCTCGCTTCATGATGTGAAGTAAAATCAACGAATTTGGAAATATAGTGACCTTTTTCACGTTTTTCATGTAGTACACGTACACGTATTGTATCTTAGGAAAAATGTTCGAATTTACTAATATTTCGATACTACTGCATGTTATCTCTCGATATGCGATTTGGCCTACAAATCTCAGAATTTCGCATAATATTGCGTTTATTTACAAGTTTTCATGCATTATATTTTGTATTATTAATCATCGAATTTAGCAATATTTTAACTTTTATCATCCTTTTTTCGTAAATTAGATATAAACCAAATATCAACGATTTGTGCAATATTTTGCAGTTTTTCCACGTTTTCAAGTATTTTCGATTTATTGTCATTATTTCATTATATCTATATAAATAAAAATGGAAATGTTCGTTTGTTCAAATCGCTAATCTTCGACAGATCTTCACCGATTGCCTTGAAATTTTGACACAACCTTCCATCACATCCGAGCTGGTTTTTATGCACATACTATATAGATGTCACGTCGTTGACGGGAAAAACCTTGCTTTTTTAAAGTTGTGTTTTTCGTGTGTTTTTTTGTCTGGGAAATCTTCGTAACCTCTTTTCCGATTGCTTTGAAAATTTGGCACCACATTGCATTCGAATAGGCGAGTTTTTCATATACCTACTATAACCATGCCTCACCTATGACCGGAAAAAAACATTTTTTTTTTTTAAACCGCACCATCTGTAGGACGTAAGAGCAACACACATTGTAATCTCCGAAAATTCTTCACTGATTGCTTTGAAATTTCGGCACAACGTTCCATTCGAATTCGTGCGTGTTTTCATATACATACTATACAGATGTCACACCTGTGACAGGTGAAAACATGCGTTTTTTGAAAAACAGCGCCATCTGTTACACGTAAGAGCAACATACGATATACAAAATATGTTACGATTCCATTTCAATGCTCCCGATTGCATTGATAAATTGAATTTTCAAAGATTTTTATTTATTTTCATTTTGATTTAATTGTTTTGTGTGACGTTGCGTTGGAACTGAGCTGTGTTGTTTACCATACAGTTAATTTCGTTGGTATAGCTCATTTGTTTCTTTTTTCATTTTGTTTTTTTAACTGTTCTTATTTTCAGTGCAATTGGTGGTGAATTTGAGCTGCGTCGATTGATTTGCGTTTAAATTGATATATTTTGTTAGTGTTTTTTTGTGTCTGTTTTGAAAACAAGAAAATGGACAACACGTTTATTTTACAGCTGCAAATGTGCAACAAACAGCCATGAATCCACCGGCTGCAACGTTAACTGCCTTCTTCACGTTATGTCAAAATGACGCGTTTGCGAAAACACTGCTGTATTCGGAAGTGCCTACGTATTACACATAGAATTCCAGTAGAAAATAATTTGAACGACGCAAACAAGGAAAGCGAGTCGACGGACAACCTGGCATATTGAATTAAACTACGATAGGCAGACTGCATACCGTGCATACCAATCAAGATGAATGCTTCTTTCTTCGCATGCTGTTATTAAACGTGCCCGGTCCAACGTCTTTCCAGCCATTGAGATTTGTCAAAAGTATAACTTATGCCACTTTCCGTAGTGCATGTCAAGCTCTTAATTTATTGGCGAATGACCGACACTGGAATGTATGAATTAATGACGCGTCCAACACGTCACATCCAAATCAAATTCGAGCATTGTTTGCAATCATATTGACCACCTGCTCTCCTTCGTCTCCATCAAAGACAATGCTGCCAGATTCTGGCAGCATTTCGATCCCAAAATGACATAACCTTAGCTCTTGCATCGTCCGGAATAGCTGCGACATTAGTACCAGGAGAAAGAACAGCTACTTCAGCTTTGAAATTGCCATTGAACATGCAATTCGTTGAAACTCCCACGTGCAACATTTCCAAAGCATCCGGCATGGGAAAAGCATTGCACAGATGTAAACTTACTGTTTGGGATGAATGTACAATGGCCACAAAAAAATCCCTCGAGGCTCTTGATCATCATTGCAAGAGTTGCGTGCAAACATCAGACCATTTGGGAACTCATTAATATTGCTTGCAGGAGATTTCAGGCAAAGATTACCTGTAATTCCTCGATCGTCACCAGCGGACGAAATAAATGCTTTCATGAAATACTCTACTTTGTGGCGCCACGTAAAGACGTTAAAATGAACAACAAATAAGCGTGTCTAGCCGCAAAACGATCCATCAACTGGAATATTCTCATATCAATTTCTGGAAATTGAGAACGGAAACGTGCCAGTTGATCTGACTTCAGGATGAATTTAATTGCCTCATAACTTCTACAATTTAGTGACGCCAAAAGAAGATTTTTTTGATAAAGTATTTCCCAATATTCAAACCACTTATCAGAATCACGATTGGCAGAATGAACGAGCTCTTCTTTCGGCCAAGATCAAGGACGTCTACGAACTTAACAATATTGTTCAGTTTAACATTCAAAGCAAGGCAGTCACATACAAGTCCGTCGACACTGTTGAGGTTGCAGATGAAGCGGTTAACTATCCAACAGAATTTTTGAATTCACTCGATCTGCCAGGGATACCATCGCACGTACAGCAAATTAAAATCGGCGTGGCAATTATCATGTTGCGAAATATCAACCAGCCAAAACTTTGCCATGCCACGCGCATCCCAACAGATATGCCATATCAATTTAAGAGATTGTAATTTCCAATTCCATTGGCGTTTGGAATTACCATCAACAAAGTTCCGGGCCAATCTTTAGAATTGCACAGTTTATATCTAGACACGGATTGCTTCTCACATGGACAATTCTATGTTGCTTGTTCTAGAATAGGCAAACCAGACAATCTCTATATCTCCACAGACAGTGGAACAACAAAAAATATTGTATACCCACAAGAATTGTGAAATCAAACACATTAGAAACGTGCGCTTTCTCTTTCCTTTTTTCTCCATTTAACCGGACTGAGCCACAGCGACGCGTGGCAGGTACTGCTGGTATACGATAAAGATGATGCAAACACGTAATTCATTAAATATTCGATATATATGATGCAAACACTTAATTGATTGCAAATTACCCTTAAATACTTTTTTCAATCTACCATTTATACCTCGTTTAAATAGTGTGTAAGATGAAGATTAGAAGAGCAGCACCACTCCTGTGCCAGGTAAGTCCACTACGGGCTCAAAATAAGCCGTGCTACTTGGAACTTGTTCCGATTAGCTGAATCTATAACAACAAAAACAACGATTAGGAGAAAAATTCTATTTTGATTGCATATTTCGACGTTTCAGCCGGATTAGAGTGGTTTTACGTGTACTTCTTTTTTCGGTAATATAAAGAGAAAATCAGGAACATTTTAGTTAATTCTAATGAAAACACATTGATGTTTTTCATTTGTATTGGAAACATCATTTTCATATGCCTTTTTAATGATCAAAATAACACGAAACCTTGTTTTATGATTTGAAGTAAAAATCCTTGAATTTGGTCATATAGTGACCTTTTTCACTTGTTTCATGTAGTGTGACTTTAGGTAAACAAATTCGAATTTCCTCTTATTTTGACACTTCTGCATATTTTCTGTCCATATGTAATTTGGCCTTCAAATCTCAGAATTTCGCATTATATTGCGTTTTTTGCAAGTTTTCATGCATTTTGTTTTGTACTAAAAATCATCGCATTTAGCAATATTTTGACGTTTATCATCCCTTTTTCCTTTATGAGATATAAACCAAATATCAACGATTTATGCAATATTTTGCCATTTTTCAATGTTTTTAATCATTTTCGGTTTATTGTCATTAATTCATTAAATATACGATGAATATGATGCAAACTGTCGGGGTTTCACGGTGTTCTCGTTAGAGAAGGGTTAAAGCAAAGGTAGACTGGATCTCCTTTCCAGGTGATTGCTCCGACAATAACTCTTACTCACCGTCGTTCGGCGGGTCTTCCCTCGATCCTCTAGGCTCCACTGCTGGCCTCGGAGAGTACCCCAGTCGGTCTCACAACCGGCCTTTAATTTTGCAAGACGAGTGGGGGCACAGATCGTTCCCTCAATCTGTGGCCCGCCCCGACACCGAACTCTTACACAGCCTTCAAGGTCGCCAACTGGTTTTTTAGGTGTCCAGTAACACTGCAGTGGTCAGGTGTAATTGTGGCAAGAGCAAATTCCAGTAATATGGTATCAGGCAGGTCACTCTGCTTTACTTCATTACACGGTCACAAGATAAATGGAGGGGATGATATCAAACACCAAAGAGTTTTGGTATTTTACTTAACAGACAACGAGAAATATATATGCATCAATGTATCAAGAATAATATATGACAATTGCTCCATTCATAGCATAATATTCTGGAGCGCACCGATATGGCAACACCCGACAGCGCCACGCGTCACCTGTCAGATCTCAGCTGACCGGGACCCTCGCGATCGTGGGAACACTAGTACTTGTTTTCTAATTCTGTCACGATCCCCGTTTGTTTAACTTTTTCCAAAAACACTATTCAACATTCACATGGCTTACTTATGATTTCACTGGCCTCACGATCAACATCTTATTCACAATACTCTCACAGTGACTTTCCACTGTACCAAAAGATTATTCTATTCTTAATAATATTTACTGTGAATGCACTCGCTTGATCACTGAACTTTTCTTTATATCTATACTTTCTCTCACAGAGATATCACTGGCAATCACTTCACGTATATGATATTATTCAGTACACAGTCATGTCATATATAAATCAGTAATCAAATTTCAGGCATATATATATATAAATCATGAAGATCAATACACAGGCATTTATATCAATAGATCATAGAGATCAACACAGGCATTTATATCGATAGATTATAGAGATCAACACACAGGCACTTATATCGATAGATTATAGAGATCAATCCACAGGCATTTATATCAATAGATTATAGAGATCAACACACAGGCATTTATATCGATAGATTATAGAGATCAACACTGGCTTACTACCAATATATATATAATAATAATACTCACTGTAAATTAATAATAGTCACAGTAAATTCTCTGATGAATCTTGGTGCTTGCACACACCCACACATAGATATATATGTAAACTGATACTGTGAGCGCTCTGGGCAGGCTCACCACATACTGTGCTCTCTGTGACTTAAACTCAAGTGAGACTTGCTCACGACATATAAAATATCCTGACAAGAAAATATATAGCTAACTAAAGGGGAAATGGGAGGGTAACTGTAAACACCTACTTCACCTATCCTAGGATGACAGTTGGGTTGTAGCTCCTGGTCCAGGCTCTCGCCTCGTTCACCATCCAGAAACACAAGCCCCACGCCTTAGGATGTCGCGTCTCGCCGCTTCTGTACACAGCAGGTCCGTGCTCCTTCCTCTACAGTACGTCGCAGGGTTGAAGTCGGTCTCCTGGCCATCAACTTTCCTCCCAACTACGGCAGCCAGCCTACGTCTCGGCGGTCGTCGCACATTTCCCAAATAGTCCTTGTCACTGTACTCCCAGAGGAACTGCCTCTCACCACCACGAGGTCACTGTGAAGTTACCAGCCGTCCCAGACGATACTGCTTAAGCTCCACACGCACAGCACCCGACTTCAGAGCACTTGAAGCTCACTTCACTGTCAATTCCCTCGTCGTCTAGATATATCGCTAGGTATTTGGGAAGACTTCTCGACGTGCTTGCATTCAACTGTTGACTCGTAGGGTTCCACGAAGGTGGGGTTACTCTCAAACTTGACAGGATCGTCGATCACACGTTCAACCTGGTTGACAAGGCTGTCAACCCGGTTCACTCACAGTGGGTGGCCCGGCCACTAAGCTGTCTCTTATACTGGTGAACCGCCAATGACGACACACGTCGATGCCCGGCCCACTTCTTGCAACGCACCTGTCCCCTGAGCACTTGTTGCTCAATATTCTGTCAATTCCTTATCTGAGCCACATCTGGGTTGCAGGAAGACCTCACAGAGTGCGTGCCAACAACTGGAGACGCTTACATCCACCGGAGTTCGGTAAATCCGTCACTCTGACAGGACGACCGATCGCGCGTCCTACCTCTCGGACGTGTCGTGAAAGACTGATATCGCCACGGTGCCAACACGGCCGGACCTGCCATGCCTATGTGACGTCACTTTTCCCAAAGTTGGTTTTCATTGGCTCCCAGTGCCACATCGCTGACGGTGACCAATCTGGCGCCACTGACGTCACACAGTTTTGGCGGGAGAACAGACTCGCCAGCGCCATATTGGCTCCCTAAAGGGCCTATCCCACAGGCCAAAATGTTCTTATTTCGCAAATTTCTCGGCTCATCGAGAATACTGTTCTCTCCCACATATGTTCAATTGATGCCTGCAATGTAGAGAACGCTCGGGAATAGTGGACATGACTCTTACAGCAGGCGTGGGAGAATTAGAAGGGGGGGAACACCGTCACAAAACACATAATCGATTGCAAATTAAACTTAAATACTTTATTTTCAATCAACCATTTGTACCCGTTAAAATAGTTAGAAAGATATTGATTAGGAGATAATTTTTTTTTTTTTTTTGCATATTTCGACGTTCCTGCCGGATTGGAGCGGTTTTACGTATACTTCTTCTTTCAGTAATATAACAGGAAAATCAGGAACATTTTAGTTATTTCTAAAGAAAACACATCGGTTTTTATCATTTATATTGGAAACAACATTTTCATATGTCTTTTTAATGATCAAAATAACACGAAACCTCGTTTTATGATTTTAAGTAAAAATACTCGAATTTGGTCATATAGTGACCTTTTCACGTGTTTCATGTAGTGTGATTTTAGGTAAGCACATTCGAATTTCCTCGTATTTCGATACTACTGCATGTTTTCTGTCCATATGTGATTTGGCCTACAAATCTCAGAATTTCGCATAATATTGCGTTTTTTGCAAGTTTTCATGCATTTTGTTTTGGGTATCTGCGCCGTCGTCCTTCTCCTCCTCTCACTGGCACTGTAGACACAATTGCAGTCCAGTGGAGCTTCCCCTTGCCTCACTTCCAGTGGATTCGTCCCGGCTGTCGCTATTCGCTTGATATGTAGAACGTGGTTTGTCGGTCGTCCCAGACGTCTCCAGCCAAACGTCTGTCCCTGTTACAGACTCTTGAATATGGAACTCTTGACTCTTTATCCCGGCCAACCCTTGCTTCCTGGCACTCCACGGGTTGTCTGCCATATTAAAGCGATGCTTAAATCCACCGGTAGGAGCTTTCTGGCCTCAAAATCTGGAGCACACCGGGATGCGTCCTCACTCTGTAACGGTCCGTGACGTACTCTGTCCGCCCAGGCGCCAGCCGCCCCCGAAGCCCTCCTTCTCGTGACGTCACACCGCCCGAGGGCTCTCGTCATTGGTTACTTCAGGCACGTGACCTCACCTGGCCAATCAGGTGCCGGGAGGTGTCACGACACTTCGGCGGGAAACAGAATGACCCGTCGCCATCTTGTGTCTCAAAAGGGCGTAAGCCCCTTGCATATTTAAACTTAAATGGCAATTTTAAAGCCAACCAGATAATGCTCCACATTCTCACACATGAAAATATTCCTTGCATATCAAAGAACGCTCAGGTTATGGAAATATGACTCTTTAAGCTGTGTTAGGAGAAATATAGGGGTGGGACACAGTCACACATCCCACATCTGGAAGTCCACTACCCTGATATCATCAGGTTCTTCCAGGTTTATCTACCAGGATTCTCTACAGCTCTTCCAGGCTGCTGCACCATGAAGTTTTCCTTGGACTCCAGAGGTACTCCAGCACTGATTCCACAGAAGCATGTGAAATTTCACTTCACTGCTCCTCTTTACACAGTTTGAGGTCCAATTCCTCACTGTGGGGCTTGCTCTTCCACAGGGTATCACATCCACTCCTACAGCCTTGAAGTTCCACTCATAAATTTCTTCTCTGGCCTAAAAGTATTCCCACCAACTCCTTCCTCAGACAAACCTACAACCCATTGATACGACAATAAAAATATTCCCCTAAAAACATATAACTGAAATGAACTACACACAATAAATGTTTCACCTGACATCTCTCTGCTTCCTGAACACCGTGAGGGGATTCCCCCGTTCGGACGAATCCATCCTCCGCCTGTCGCGGCGGGAAGCTACTCCGCCAGGGGCTAGGCTCCCTCAGTCACCCACAAGGGCTCGGAACGGGCAGATGTCGCCGCCTCCTCCAGCTGGTCGTCTCCTCTTCATTCCCTTATTTCAGCTCACTGCTTTAGTAAAGTTTGCTTAACTTATCAATAAACACTTGCTACGGCCGCTGGGCACATGACCAACTACAGGCAATCACCGTTAACTGGTTAAAATGTACTTACTACAGAAATGTTCCTGCGAGGACGCTCACTCGCTGACGCTTGACCAGGGCGCTCACACGGCTGCCCACGAAACTGTTTTTGGATGGCTTCACAACTCTTCCTGCCATCCAGGACTTGAGCCCACACGTTTAGATTGACTCCACAGCTGAAACGTCTGCACACTTCCTTCCTCTAGAAGGTATATGAACCAGGGGGCTCTTCCCGTCACGATTTCTGGTGCTCAAGTGAGGTCAACGTCCTCAGAAGCCAGCCTCACACCCCCAGCAAAATCTCCACATCTCATGACCGGTCACATATTTATATTCTTATTTTCTGCCCATACATGCAAACTATTTGTCAAATTCAATCGAGTGTCTACTATATAAATATCCAGGTCTATATCTCCTTAACCTCTTAGTTACGTTAGGCCTGGCAGAATAACTCTCAAGGGGAGACTCGTTTCTCCTGCAGCCTGAGATCATAACAAAGGGTATCAACTACTGCCAACACACAAGTGCCACTGAAGTAGGACGAGTCTAAGTGTACATGCACTGAAGGGGCAGCGTTCCGCGTCTAGGGAAACCCATCTAAAATTACCCTTTGTTTCCCATAGAACTCACTCCCTCGGGTAACGAGTTTCTCACGATCAGGGACTGGGCTATTCCACTATCTCTGAGCACTACAACAGATCTACGAGTCTGATCACTCGCTACATACCCTCTCGAAGTGTAAGGGGCAAACAATCCTGGTTTCTCTCTACTCATCACTTGAGACTGGGTTCCTACTGGTGGTGTTACACAATTCACCAGAATCACTTCCCTATGCGGGTCGTTACCTCCCCTGCCTCTACACTTAGCAGCAATGTGCCCTCTCTGCCCGCAAGTCCAACACACGATGTTCCTCATTGGACTAAAGCAAACTTTTTGGATTGCTTGGACTAGTCCGTCGTGGACTATCTGGGGGGCGTCTTCAAGGCACTATGTGGGACGGGTCTTTCTTCCTCCGGCTTGGGCTTGCTGAACAGTCGTGGGTAGCTCTTCTGAACATACCTGGTAGAGGGCAAATGCGTCAAAATATTTTCTTCAACCATAGTGGCTGCCTCACTACTTGTTGCTCCTCTGTGTATGTCTTGAGATCTTGCTTGCAACGAAAGTTGCTCTTTCGTTTCTCTCTTTCGAGAATTGCACCATTCTTGGAACAGCCGTTCCTTGATGCTCGCAAACTCAGTGAAGGTGTGCTCCGATGTCTTCTTCAGGTTCCGTAACTTTTGTCTGCTAGCTTCCCACACCAACTGGTGAGCCATCAGCACCACCTTCTTAACAGCGTCGTAATCACTGGAGTCATCCACCGACAACGTGGTGTATGCAATTTGGGCCTTTCCAGTCAGGACGGACTGAATCATGATGGCCCCATTCTCTCTTGGCCAATCCAATGATGCGGCTATCTTCTCGAAAGCAGCAAAAATCTTGAAGACTTCTTTTTCATTAAACTTGGGAACCACCTTAATGTTCCTTACTGGATCAAAACTACTGGTTTCCCTTGTTTCCCTCCTACCTCCTATCCTTATCACTTCCAATTCGTGTAGTCTTTCCTTCTCCTTTTCTTGTCTTTCCTTCTCTTTTTCATGTCTTTCTCGTTCCTCTCTCCTTTCTTCTCTTTCTTGATCTTCTCTTTCCCTTTCTCTTCTTTCTTCTCTTCCCTTTCTTTTCTTTCTTGTAATTCCAATTGTTTCAGGTCCATTTCATTCTCTTTCATTTCTCTTTCTAGCTCTAGTTTTTTACCACTATCTTGAGATTCTCAAAGTGAGTAGACTGATAATCAGTTCACAAGTATCGCTCTCACCGTCACTGCCCAGGTCTTCTTTTTCCGTAGAAGCCATAACACTTTCCTTTATACCCTGTACCTCTCTTTCCTGTTTCTCCTCAGTCTTTAAGTGCTTATGGACCTTAGAGAGGATCTTGATACAGTAATCCCGCTCACTCACCTTGATCCCTAAATAGGCACTTATAAAAACACGAGCTCAGGTTTTCCGAGGTACTTCAATTTTGCCCAGCAGTCCTTGTTCAGGAATACCTGAACATCGTCCAGGATGTCAATGGACTGTTTCTCTGACATGGTTTCCACTTTACGTTGTGCACGAACACGCAACACTGCACTGTATACTTCACTTAACACTACACTTATTCACACGGAGCACCGTACGGAACACTTGACGTCCTAAAATTTAACGAACAGAGGAGATATTCACAGGGGGAGGGGGGTTGCACTACTTCACTACTCCTATGAAACGCACTTGACAAGAGGTCGGATTCCGCTGGGGATGCCAATTATGTTACGGCCACTATGGACCAGTAACCGGGAACCTTGTTTCTAATATCCGAACCCGAGTCGGTAGTGGCTTTCAAAGAATTGGCTATATAATGCAATAAATTACTATGGGAGGGATGAACAAAACTCTATTCCTTTTTTAAATATATTTATTTCCACCGTTAAAAATATATATGTTAGAATAAATAAACTATTTCTACACTTATGTTCAGCGATGCCCTTTCACACAGGACATCAAACGCGCTCACATGCAGTGTTCGTGTTTCTCTCAACCAGTACTTTGTCCAACCATACTGGGAAACACTGGCGAATTTCACTTTGTGCGTGGTCCAGCCCACTGACAGTATCACGAGGTGCCTATACCCCACGACCACTCTCCAACCACTTGCTGGCAGAGAACCGCAGCTACACTCTGATCGGGGCCACTTAAACAATCGATACAGGGGTAGCGAACCCTGGCAGAAGCCTCTGGCGCCCGTCTAGCAGCGCTTCCCAACAGGCACCTCACTGTCGTCCGGTTTCTCCCCTAAGCCAGTCTCGGGGTATGCCAATCTTTTCCAATACTACGTAAACAGCAGTCAACATACACTGCTTTAGATCGGCGGTGGCTTACTTAGTCGTGTTGCAGGACTAAGTCGGGAGAACGTCGGCTGCCCATGGTAAAACTGCCATCCTCAGCACAACTGCTGTCAGATGTCACCACTGTTGACATAACACGTCATCAGTTAATTGGACGGCACTGGTGAAATTAGAGAGTACCTCTTACTCACTGGGGAGTTGATATTATGCACGTAGCACAACCTAGGTGGCGCTGATCTTGATCCGGCACCTCACCAGATATTATCTACGTCGACTTCTCTCTTTAACCAAGGCAGGAAATAGGAGTCACATGCTGCTATCAGGCTACCCCCATCAGATGGCGTTGTCCATATAGCGTCCGATATCATGGGGTGTTGGAGTGCAAACTCATAGATGACGCTGGAAGGACCAGGCCACACTCAGACGGTGGTGACGAATCCGTAACAATGACAAAATTTAGTTTTATGCAACATTTAAGGTTGCCCACAATGTTTTAAAATTGTGTTTAGCCAACGTTGTGTGCAGTAAGTTGTGGCAACTTATTTACGAATACACACAATAACGTATCTAATATGCGAAAACAAACATTGCCACTACTTTCAAACACTTTCCAGGTGCATAGAGTGGGCATAGAGTGCGTGCTGTGGTACCTGGGGTTGTGTGTGTGCTGTGGTACCTGGGGTTGTGTGTGTGCTGTGGTACTGGGGTTGTGTGTGTGCTGTGGTACTGGGGTTGTGTGTGTGCTGTGGTACCTGGGGTTGTGTGTGTGTGTGCTGTGGTACCTGGGGTTGTGTGTGTGTGTGCTGTGGTACCTGGGGTTGTGTGTGTGTGTGCTGTGGTACCTGGGGTGTGTGTGTGTGTGCTGTGGTACCTGGGGTTGTGTGTGTGCTGTGGTACCTGGAGTTGTGTGTGTGCTGTGGTACTTGGAGTTGCGTGTGTGCTGTGGTACCTAGGGGTTGTGTGTGTGCTGTGGTACCTGGGGTTGTGTGTGTGCTGTGGTAATCCAAAATTGTTTCCTGGTTATATCTGAGCAGAGTGAGTGCTTTGGTAACTAAGGTAGAAAGGGTGCCGATTCACTTGAAGTGAGTGCTGTGGTACCTATGGTAGAGTGAATGCTGTGATACATGTTGATGGCTGTGGTACTTGGGGGAAAGTGAGTGCTGTGGTACCTGAGGTAGAATGAGTGCTGTGGTACCTGGGGTAGAGTGACTGCAGTGGTACTTGGGGTAGAGTGACTGCAGTGGTACTTGGGGTAGAGTGACTGCTGTGGTACCTGAGGAAGAAAGGGTGCTGAGGAACCTGGGTTAGAGCGAGTGCTGTGGTACCTGAGGTAGCGTGAGTCATGTGGTACCTGAGATAGAGTGATCTCTGTGGAATGTGGGGTAGAGTTAATGCTGTTGCACCTGGAATAGAGTGAGTGCTATGGTTCCAGGGGTAGAGTCAGTACATATGTACCTGAGGTAGAGTGAGCGATGTAGTACCTGAGGTAGAGTGAGTGCTGTGATATCTGAGGTAAAATGAATGCTGTGGTACCCGAGGTAAAGTGAGTGCTGAGGTACCTCAGTAAAAGTATTGTAGTACCTGTAGTAGATAGATGTTGTTGTACCTGGGGTAGATTGAGTGCTGTTGTACATAAGGTAGAGTGAGTGCTGTAGTACCGGTGGAAGAGTGAATGCTGTGGTACCCGAGGGAGAGTTAGAGCTGCAGCACCTGGAGTAGAGTGAGTGCTTTGATTCCTGAGATAGTGTGTTGGAGTACCTGAGGAAAAAGTGAGTGTTGTGGTACCTGGAGTAGAGAGAGAGTGCTGTGGTAACTGGGTTAGAGTGAGTGATGGGGTACCTTGGGTAGAGAGAGTGCTGTGGTAACTGGGTTAGAGTGAGTGATGGGGTAACTGCATAGAATGAGTGTTGCATGTACCTGAGGAAGAGTGAGTTTTGTGGTAGCTCTAATAGAGTGAGTTCTGTGGTAGAGTGAGTGCTTTGGTAATTGAGGTAGATTGAATTATGTGGTAACTGAGGTAGAGTGAATGCTGTAGAGTCTGAGGTAGATTGAGTGCTGTGGTACAAGGAGAATGAGTGCAGTGGTAATGTGAGGGCTGTGGTAGAATGAGTGCTGTTGTAGAAGGAGTTCTGTGGTAGGGCGAATGCTGTGGAACAAGACTGAGAGTGAGTGCTGTGGTAAAGTGAGGGGCTGTGCTAGAGAGAGTGCTGTGCTACAAGGAATAGAGTGAGTGCTGAGGTAGAGTGAGTGCTGTGCTAGAGAGAGTGCTGTGCTACAAGAAGGAGAGTGAGTGCTGAGGTAGAGTGAGTGCTGAGGTAGAGTGAGTGCTTTGGTACATGAGGGTGTGCGCGCGCTGCGGAAAAGTGCGGGCTGTGGTACATGAGGGAGAGTGAGTGCTGTGGTAAAGTGAGAGCTGTGGTAGAGTGAGAGCTGTCGTAGGGTCAGTACTGTGGTAACTGAAGTAGAGTGAGTGCTGTGATACCTACAGCACTAGGGCTGTCACGAGAGGCGTGCTGGTGCAAGACCGTCCTCACAAGCACTGTGGCTGGGAGCACTGTCTCAACCCGCGCCACTGTACTCCCGTGTGTCGCGAGGTGCACACTGTCTCGCGCTACACTGTACAGGTGAGTAGGTAATGGTACTGTATTACCCGGCGTAGAGTACGTTCTGTGGGACCTGGCATAGAATGCGTGCTGTTGTACCTATGGTAAAGTGTGTGCTGTGGTACCTGGGGTTGTGTGTGTGCTGTGGTACCTGGGGTTGTGTGTGTGCTGTGGTACCTGGGGTTGTGTGTGTGCTGTGGTACCTGGGGTTGTGTGTGTGCTGTGGTACCTGGGGTTTGTGTGTGTGTGCTGTGGTACTGGGGTTGTGTGTGCGCTGTGGTACCTGGGGTTGTGTGTGTGCTGTGGTACTGGGGTTGTGTGTGCGCGCTGTGGTACCTGGGTTGTGTGTGTGTGCTGTGGTACTGGGGTTGTGTGTGTGCTGTGGTACTGGGGTTGTGTGTGCGCGCTGGTGGTACCTGGGGTTGTGTGTGTTGTGTGCTGTCGTACCTGGGGTTGTGTGTGTGTGCTGTGGTACCTGGGGTTGTGTGTGTGTGCTGTGGTACCTGGGGTTGTGTGTGTGCTGTGGTACTGGGGTTGTGTGTGCGCGCTGTGGTACCTGGGGTTGTGTGTGTGTGTGCTGTGGTACCTGGGGTGTGTGTGTGTGCTGTGGTACCTGAGGTAAAGTGTGTGCTGTGGTACCTGAGTAAAGTGTGTGCTGTGGTACCTGGAGTTGTGTGTGTGCTGTGGTACCTAGGGGTTGTGTGTGTGCTGTGGTACCTGGGGTTGTGTGCTGTGGTACCTGGGGTTGTGTGTGTGCTGTGGTACCTGGGGTAGAGTGAGTACTGTGGTACCTGGGGTAGAGTGAGTACTGTGGTACCTGTGGTAGAGTGAGTACTGTGGTACCTGGGGTAGAGTGAGTACTGTGTTACCTGGGTAGAGTGAGTACTGTGGTACCTGTGGTAGAGTGAGTACTGTGGTACCTGGGGTAGAGTGAGTACTGTGTTACCTGGGGTAGAGTGAGTACTGTGTTACCTGGGGTAGAGTGAGTACTGTGTTACCTGGGGTAGAGTGAGTACTGTGTTACCTGGGGTAGAGTGAGTACTGTGTTACCTGGGGTAGAGTGAGTACTGTGTTACCTGGGGTAGAGTGAGTACTGTGTTACCTGGGGTAGAGTGAGTACTGTGTTACCTGGGGTAGAGTACTGTGGTACCTGAGGTAGCCTAAGTGTTGTAGTACCTGAGCGAGTGCTTTGGTTCCTAAGATAGAGCGAGTGCTCTGGTACCTGAGGCAGAGTGGGAGCTGTGGTACCGGGAGAGAGTGAGTGTTGTGGTACCTGAAATAGAGTGAGTGCTGTGGTACCGGGTGTTGACTGAGTGTTGGTGTACCTAGGGTAAAGTGATTGCTGTAGTATCTGAGGTAGAGTGAGTGCAGTTGTATCTGATGAAGAAAGGGTGCTGTATTACCTGGGTTATAGTGAGTTCTTTGGTACCTGGGTTAGAGTGAGTGTTGTGGTACCTGAGGTAGATTGAGTGCTGTGGTACCTGAGTTAGTGCGAGTTCTGTAATACCCGAGGCACAGTGAATACTGTGGTTCCTGGGGTAGAGTGAGTAAGGTAATTCCTGACGAAGAGTGCAGGTACTGTTGTTTCAGTTGTAAAGTTATAATACTGTGGTATCTGAGGTAAAGATAGGGTATATGAAGTAGAGTGAAAGTACCATGGTGCCTGAGGTAGAGTTAAGATACTGTGGTACTTGAGGTATAGTAATGGTCATGTGGTGCTTAAAGGTAAGTGAGTGTATACTAGTACCTGAGGTAGAGTGAGGGTACCTTAGTACCTGAGG
Source organism: Procambarus virginalis (assembly GCA_020271785.1). NCBI lineage: Eukaryota > Metazoa > Arthropoda > Malacostraca > Decapoda > Cambaridae > Procambarus > Procambarus virginalis. Next base: position 40,224 of record WNGS01027146.1, on the reverse strand, counting down.
TAGAGTTTTATGATTATGTCGTACCTGTGGGTAGAATAAGGTTACTGTGGTACCTAATCTGAACTAGTACCTGAAATAGATTGAGAGTAATTTAGTTAAAGAGTGAGAGTACACGAGGTAGAATGAAGGTACTGTGGTATCTGAGATAAAATGAAGGTATTGTGGTACCTGAGATGGAGTAATAATACTTTGGTTCCTGAAGTAATGTGAGGGTACATGAGGTAGTGTGAGGGTACCGTGCTACCCGAGAAAAAATACGGATACTGTGGTACCTGAGGAAGCATGCGGGTACACTGGCACCTGATGTTGAGTGATGGTACTGTTATTTTAGAGGTTGAGTGAGGATGTTTCGATACCTGAGTAGGAGTAAGGGTTCTGAGGTAGAGTTAGAGTATTAGGATATCTAAAGTAGAGTGAGGGTATTTTGGTACCAGAGACAGTGAGGGTATTTTGGTACTAGAGGTAGAGTTAGGGTATTTTGGTACTAGAGGTAGAGTTAGGGTATTGTGATGCCTAGAGAAGAGCGAGGGAATTGTGTTACCTGATGTAGAGTGAAGGTATTTTGATAATTAAGGTAGATAAGATAACGAAAAGAAGAGTGAGTTTATTGTGGTACCTGAGGTAGAGTGAGGCATTGTGGTTTCAGAGGTAAGGTGAGGGTATTGTGATGCCTAAGGTACAGTGAGAATATTGTGGTACCTGATGTAGAGTAAGGGTATTTTAAAATCTAAGGCAGAGGGTGGTTAGTGTGGTACTTGAGGTATAGCCAGGGTAGGATTAAACACCACACTTAAGTATTTGTGAATTTTGTGAAAAGAATTACACCAAATCTTTCGCACTCTCCTGAGTGCTTTGTCGAGATCTGAGTATGTGTTTTGAACTATTACTCAACTACTAATGTGGTAGTAACTACTACTCATTTCCTAACCGCATATACCTACCTCGACAAAGCACTCAGGATAGTGTGAAAGACTTGGTGTAAATCTTTTCTTAAAATTCAGAAAAACAAGTGAGTTTTATCCTGTGTTATTATGTATGAGAAGTAAGTAAGTAAATATCAAAAGAAGGCACCAAACCGGGAAGGCTATGTAGCACCATCAAATGTGCAGAATAATCAGAGGGCACTAAATATCACCAAGGATGCCAATACGAGAACAAAAACGCATAAGGCGAACGATATCAAAAGTATCCGAGTCACCAAGAATTCTATTGAGGGACAAGTGACCGCGAGGGGTGGTCAGAAAGCAAGACATCCGCTCGTCCCGGAAGTCAGGACATTCAAGGACATGCACTACCGTAAGAGGGACAATGCAATTAGGACAATAAGGAGCAGGGCGGCGCTCCATCAAGTGACCATGGGTTAAGCAAGTATGGCCAATACACAACCTCGCCAGAGCAGTTTCCCACCGCCGGTTACGGTGGTAGGAGGATGGCCACGAGGAAACAACATTTCAGAGTACGGAGTTTGTTACCAGTAGCAGACGACCAAGAAGCCTGCCAACGGGTTAGGATGGAGGAATGGATAACCGGGTAAAAGTCGGAATAAGGAATACCTTTACGAGAGATGGGACAAGAGGGACAGCTTCCCTGGCGGCAGCATCCGCACGCTCATTTAAAGACACACCAATATGGCTGGGAACCCAACAAAACTCAACCGACTTAAACTTGCTGTGAACAAGAAACAGCCAATGCTGGATCTCGACAACTACTGGATGAACCGGATTAAAGGACTCGAGAGCCATGAGGGCACTACGAGAGTCAACAACAACCACAAAAGAAGACTGACAACGAGAAAGCAGGAGACGAAGAGCATAGAGAATAGCATAAAGCTCCACCGTAAAGATGCTAGTTTCCGGAGGTAAGCGACACATAAGTGCGATCAGGAAAAACAATAGAGTAGCCAACACCGTCCGCAGACTTAGACCCATCGGTGAAAACAGAAACGGAGCGGGAGTGAGAAGAAAAGTGCTCAAGGAAAAGGCGTTTTAGAACCGTAGGAGGGGTAAAAGCTTTAGTGACGCGGGTCAAGGACGTACAAAACTGCGGAAGGGGGACTCTCCACGGGGGAAAAGAAGGAACAACACGAGGAGAAACATTAGAAACACGAACGGAAAGACAATCCTGTAAGCGAGATAACCGGACAGAAAGAGGGAGGTGGTGAAGAGGAACAGGAACCGCAGGAGGGGTAAAAGTTAAAGCACAACAGAGGCGAGATGAAGGATGTTGCAAGGACCGCGCAAGATAGCGAAGACAGTAGCGATCACGGCGGTCCTGGAGAGATAGGAAACCAGTGTCAACATACAAACTATGGACGGGAGACGAAAGAAAGGCACCAGAACTGAGGCGCAGCCCGGTATGGTGCAAAGCATTAAGACGGCGAAGAGCAGAAGGAGAAGCAGAAGAGTAAGCAGGGCAACCATAATCGAGCTTAGACAGGACGAGAGAGGAATGCAAAGCAAGGAGAGTGCGCCTATCCGCTCCCCCAAGAAGTATGGAACAATGCTCGAAGAAGGGTAAGGGCCTTGGAGCACTCAACACGGAGGTAAGAAATATGGGGAGACCAAGACAAACGAGTGTCAAGGAATAACCCCAAAAGCTTCGCGGAATCTTTGTACTCAAGGGGATGACCATAAAGTGACAGAGGGACGAAGAACGCCCAGTTTCCGAGTAAAAGACATGGCACAAGTCTTAGAAGCAGAGAACTTGAAGCCATGATCAGTGGCCCAAGACGACACGGCATCAATCGCAAGTTGAAGCCGGCGCTGAAGGAGAGGTGAATCATCACCCGGACAGCAAAGGGGATGATCATCGACAGAGCGGAGAAGACACCTGAAGGAAGAGAGGAAAGAAGACCATTGAGGGCAACCAGAAAAAGAGTAGTGCTCAGAACACTACCCTGGGGCACACCTTCGTGTTGCTGAAAAGAGGCAGAGAGAGCGGTACCAAGGCGCACCCGAAAGGAACGACGAGAGAGGAAGCTGCGGAGAAAGAGAGGGAGATGACCACGAAGGCCAAGGTAAGGTAATTATCAAAAGAAGGCACCAAACCGGGAAGGCTATGTAGCACCATCAAAGTGCGAAATAATCAGAGGGCGCTAAATATTACGAAGAAAGCCAATACGAGAACAAAAACGCATAAGGCGAACGATATCAAAAGTATCCGATTCACCTAGAATTCTATCGAGGGACAAGTGACCGCGAGGGACGGTCGGAAAGCAAGACACACGCTCGTCCTGGAAGGCAGGACATTCAACAAGGATATGCATAACCGTAAGAGGGACAACGCAATTCGGACAACAAGGAGCAGGGCGGCGCTCCATTAAGTGACCGTGGGTTAAGCGAGTATGGCCAACCCGCAGCCTTGCTAAAGCAGTTTCCCTCTCCGGTTTAAGATGGTTTAAGCTAGGGCTAGTTAGGATACAGCTAGGTCCAGCAGAGGCCCCGAGATTGAAACAGATTGGAAGTCTAATGGTCTAACCTTCTGAAGCTCAGTTGACTTGAACCTAAAAGATGTAAATGCCTAGCCCCTATGATACAGTTGTTACATTCTTGTACAGCCAACTAAGACGCGTAGCGTTTCGGGCAGGTCACCTGGAATAGATCCCCGCCGACGAAGAATCGCGTTTTTTTATCAAGTACACCTTTTACTGTTCGTTAAACAGAGGACTACAGTAAGGATTTGCGCCCATAAATCCTCCCCGGCCAAGATACTAACCCATGACATAGCGACTCGCGGAACGCCAGGCGAGTGGTCCTACATACACCACCTGCAGCAATATTATTATAAAAAAAAATATTACTTATTATATCTTAAATACTAAATACCTGGATAACACAGGTGGCCTGTTGGTGTGTTGATTTAGGGGTGACGACGATCGTGGGATCGGATGCGACCCACAGGTGGCCTGCACCATGCTTTCTAAGGCGTCCATGCTCCTAACAAAAACAAATCCTGCATCATACACAAACAGAGAACCCGTGGCTATTCGAATACTTGCAATTCTTTTACTTAAAATAATAACAATTAGATTAATAATAATTAACATAATTTTTACTCAAGATTCACAAAAATTATTAATATATTTTAAAAAGAAAATTTAAAAGACATCTAAAAACAGAAATACAGACTTTGTGTGATATTTATTTCAACATTATATATTAATAGAATGTTGTAACTATTATTTTTACATATTAGGTAGTTGCCAGCTACGAATATCGCATATAAACGTTGCAAAAGATTTTTGATTGAATTTACACATTACACATTTATGGAGTAATTAACAACAAAACAATCTTTATTTCATTTCAGAACATATATCAGAGCATACTAGTGACTCATACATTTAAAATAGTGTGATTTTTAAACAATTAGGTTGTAAACCCGCAGAACCGCCTACCCGCCCAAGACGTAACATAAGAAATGGTATATAATTCATTATTTTAAATTCCATATATAATCATTAATAATTTTCGGCAGCTATCGAGGTTCTCCGTGGTAAATTCCTGACTCTAACAAGATGCTACTTGCTGTTTAGCTATTTAAATTCTTGGAAATCGTAATGACCAGCGACATAAAATATAACATGAAATAGTAGCTGGTAACTGTAGGTGAACGAAAAATTAAATTCCAAATTGATTAGATGTTTTCCTAAATATAAAGATCGACCTAAAGGATTTTATGAATTATGGACTAATTAAGCAAAAAAAAAAAATAGGTAATTTTACTTGAAGAACAGATACCAGAGAATAGTTAGTGAGTACATTTATATTGTATATTGGGAGAAAGCCCCTGGTAGCCGCGAATTAAAATAACCACCTACATTAATTGATAACTAGGAAATAGTATCTGGAAACTTTATCTGAACGAAAACACAATACCAATTTGTTTAATGTTTTTCTTAATATAAAGATCACAGTAAGGAATCTTATTCATTATGGACAAATTAACAAAAAAAAAAAACATAATTTCATTGAGGACCATATATTAGAGCATACTTAGTCACTTATATATTAAAAGTATTGTGTATTTTGAACCATTGGGTTGAAAACAAACGGAACGGCCTACCCGAACGTCGTAACATAAAATGTTGTATATGTTTGCTAATTTATTATTTGATAAATGATTATTATTAATTTACGACGACTATAGAGGTTTCCCATTAGTTAAATTACTGTAGTCTGACTAAATGCTACTACAAAACCTATATAAATCCTGGGAAAGTCACAATGACCAGCGACATTAAAGCATAAAGGGTTAAATAGTAACAGGCAACTGTCGGCATCGAAAAATTCATTTCCAAATTTACTAGATGTTTTCCTAAATATAAAGATCGATAGGCTGGAATTTTTCTGGATTATGGCCTAATTAAGGCAAAAATATATATATTTTTACTTGAAGAACAAATATCAGAGCATAGTCAGTGAGTTATAGAATAATAAGAGTGTGGTATTTATTGTATAACAAGAGATAGTCCATAGAAGCGATAATAGACGTAGTTTTACACAAAATAACGTTCAAAAACAGCCGTAGAGTCAAACGGCAAATGTTGACGTTCTTTTTAAGAGGACAGATTACTCTATGTCATGATCTTACCCTTTGCTGTCAGGGTGATGATTCGCCTCTTCTTCAGCGCCGGCTTCAACTTGCGATTGATGCCGTGTCGTCTTGGGCCACTGACCATGTCTTC
>WNGS01027146.1:0-11687 GCA_020271785.1 Procambarus virginalis | reverse complement strand
TTAACATCTGCCAGTGGAAGACTGCCGACCACCATACTCCACTACTTTACCGTCACATATAATTGGGGGCCTTTCGGAGCTTCACTCAGGTATTGGTAATGTGGTAAGCGTACTTGGCTTTCATTTCCCTTGCTTTCATTATTTACATAATCATTTTTATTATAAGGTGCTGTGTATATTGTGCATTACGGGAGCAGCATATGGTGAGTGTGAGACACTTTGGATTACGTGGTGACTGTAGGCCGCAGTCATACTCTAATTGGTCGTCTCCCGCTTCCGTGTTATTATCCGTGTTAACATCTTTTGTCCCCAATATTTCTCACATTTTTGACAGATTTCACATAGGTACCCTGGTACTGTGGTCTGTCTCCGGGTCAATAGCACCTAAATTCTGCAATCCGACCTCTAGGAGGAAAAAAAGAGGGCTTAGATCCTCTAGCACGAACTATTATTGGCGAGTTGGGACCTCGCCGATAGTTCTCGTCACCAGTTGACACTCGCACCCCTACTCGTCGGTCAGATTGATGGTATTTACCCACGGAAGGGATTAGCGTTCTTTCTTTTGAGCACAAAGTTCGCTAATTCTGTAAATACCATATTCAATTTCAGTGGGTACCTTGCTTATGTTCTATAGTGACTTGGCATGGTATGACTACATTTTGTACTACCTAATTACTTTGAAACCATTTAGTGTTTCACTTGTCTTTTAAACTCAGTTTCCACTAATTAGTAGGATTTTCTTGCCTTTATCCTCCCACAGTGAGTACCGGGTACAAGATTTCCTGCGACCTTATTCATTTACCATCTTGAATTAACTTTAATTATTAATAATTCCCCACAGGATAGGTATCAGTTGCCACGTTTCCTGTTTCTGACATTCACCATATTCTCACTGTATATTCGTGTCTCCTTTATTTTGCTATATTTTCACAATGTTTCGCCTACAAGGTTTCAAGGCAAATCCAGAAGGTGAGATAGAGAAATTGCGTCACACAAAAAGGGTCGAATTGATAACTCTTGCACACGAGTATCAATTGGAAGTTCCACCTGGCGCCAACAAATATACCATAAATAATATAATTTTAGATTATCTTTTGGATGAAGAGAAGATAGATTTTGATACTCATGAACAATACACTATTTCAGATAAACATGACTTGACAGCAATAAAGCTCAAATTAGAACTTGCCAAGATCGAGCGGGAGCAACAACAGGAAGCAACTGCAATCAGAAGGGAAGAACAAGAGCGTGAAGCTTACATCAGAAAGGAAGAACAAGAAAGAGAAATCCGCCTTAAAAGAGAAGAGACCGCACTGAAGAAAGAAGAAAGTGAACGTGAGTTGGCCTTATACAAACAGCGACTCGAGATGCAACGTGAACACGACAAACGGCAGACAGTTTTTATCATCAAACTCTTATCAAACACTCACATACTCCTAGTATATATGTATATATATTCACGGGAGGTAGAGTGGGAGGTGGGGCTGCCTCTACCTCATGCACTCTGGAGAGGGTGTCAGCGATGATGTTATCAGGCCCCTTGATGTAGCAGATCTTTAAATTGAAGCCTTGAAGATATAAAGCCCATCGCAGCAGACGTTGGTTATTAAATTGGGCTTGATGTAGGAATCTCAGAGGGTTGTGTCCGAAAAGATGGTAGTGGACCTAGCACCGTGCAGATATGGTGCAAAGTGTTGTAAGCTCAGGACGATGGAGAGGAGTTCCTTCTCTATAGTACTGTAGTTTTTCTGATGAGGCTTCAACTTGCAACTGTAGTAGCTGACAGGTAGAACCTCCTCGCCTCGCTGCTGCATTAAGACACTTCCGATGCCGGTACCACTGGCGTCGACATGGAGGATGAAAGGCTTCTTGATATCTGGTGAGGCGAGAATAGGATTAGAACAGAGGAGGAATTTGAGTTGTTCGAAGGCAACGGTTTGCTCCCTGGTCCAATTATACCGTTGCTTGGGACTGGTTAAGGTGATTAAGGGGGTTGCAACAGTGCTAAAATTCTTCACAAACCTACGGTAATAGGAAGCAAGACCAAGGAAGCGCAGGAGCTGCTTCCTGGTAGTGGGCTGTGGATACTGTTGGATTGCTTGAATGTGGATATTTAACGGAGCCAGGCTGCCACTCCCTATAACATGACCCAGGTACCGCACTTTACCTTTCGCGAAGGTGGACTTGCCCAGATTGATGGTGAGGCCGGCTTTCAGGAGCTTGTAGAACAATCGTTGTAGCTGGAGCAGGTGTTCGCTCCAGGTGTTGGATGCTACCACGATGTCATCCAAATAGGCGTAGGTGTTGTCCAAGCCCTGGATGACGCGGTTGACAGCTCTCTGAAAGGTGGCCGGGCATTGCAGAGTCCAAAGGGAAGGCGATTGTACCTGAAAAGCCCGAACGGGGTTAAAAGGCAGACAGTACTTTAGCTCGCTCCGTTAAACTCACCTGGTAGTAGCCCTTGAGTAAGTCTACCTGAGACAGGTAGCGGGCATTACCAATGGCATCAAGTATGTCGTCTATCCTGGGTATTGGGTAGGCGTCCTTCACTGTGACCCGGTTCAACTTCCTATAATCCGTGCAAAGACGGATTTTGCCGTGAGGTTTGGGTACCAGGATGCATGGTGAGGCCCAGGGGGACTCACAGGGGGTAGCCAGTCCATGGTCCAAGAGATACTGTACCTCAGCACGCATGACTTCCGTTTTGCTAGGGCTGATTCGGTAGAACGGTTGGCGAATCGGCTGGGTGTCAGGTAGCAGTTGGATGTCGTGCCGAGTCACAGTACACTCTTGGGGATCATCTCGAAACAACTCCTGATGTTCTCTGATGAGTTTGATGAGTGAAGCACTATTATCGTCCTGAAAATGATTGTGAAGGTCAGTAAGGATTTCCGAATTAGAAAGCGCTGTCTCAGTGTCAGTGTTTTCGGAAGGAGAAGCAGGGAAGGTCTCACTGTGGCTGTATGGACCTGTAAATGAGGTGAAATTGGTTAACACAGTGGGAGGAACCCCATGGTAGGGCTTGAGTAGATTGATGTGGCACAGCTGGGTCTTCCGCCGCCTATCGGGGTCTCGAGAACGTAGTTGAAGTTGTTCCGGCACTCCTTAACACGGTAGGGTCCTGAGAACCTGTTCTGTAAAGGAGAACCTGGGATAGGGAAATAGGCAAGCACTAAGTCTCCCGGTTTAAACTTCCTTACGTTGCAGTGCTGGTCGTAACGAGTCTTCATCCTCTCTTGGGCTTTCTGTAGGTTGTTGCTGGCAAAGGAATGGACCCTCTCTAGAATGTGTCGGAGGTTTTGAAGATACTGGGGCACATTCTGATGCTCACTGAAGGTGGCATCACGTAGAGAATCCTTGAAAGCCTTGAGAGGTGTACGGCACTTACGTCCGTAGAGCATCTCATAAGGAGATACTCCTAGTGACTCGTTGGGAAGACTTCTGAAAATACACATGATGAGATCAATTTGCCTATCCCAATCCTTTGAGGTCTCATTACAAAACTTTTTTAAGAGTGCCTTGATGGTTTGATGACTACGCTCGAGAGAACCCTGTGAAGCAGGATGATAGGGGCTGGACAGTACCTGTTTGATGTTGAACTCCTCCAGAGTCCGTTTGAAGAGATCACTGGTGAAGTTGGTGCCACAGTCGCTCTGAATCTCCCTCGGAAATCCATACTGGGTGAAGATTTTCAGTAGATTCTTCACCACTGTAGCAGCCGTAATATTTTTCACTGGAACTGCTATCGGAAATCTGGTGGTAGGACACAGGATGGTTAAGATATAGGCGTTGCCTGCACTGGTCCGAGGCAAAGGACCAACACAGTCAATAATAAGCTTGTGGAACGGTTCCTCAGGCACCTGGATGGGTATCAGTGGTGCTCTGGGAATGGAAACGTTCGGTTTCCCGGCTAACTGACACACGTGGCATTGTTGACATACTTCTTTACGTCGTTAACCATACCTGGCCAGTAGTAGTCTTGTCGAATTCCATGGTAAGTCTTGTTGAACCCGTAGTGTGACAATGCTCCGTGGGCCAGGTGTAGAATCGTGGGCCGCAGGCTGGTAGGAATCACTAGTTGTTCAACGTCTGCCCAATCGTCCTCGTCCTTCAGTTTACTGGGTCTATACCTGCGATAGAGTAATTCGTTCTCCATAAAGAACCCAGGAACACTGTCGGATTGGGTTTCAGCCTGAAAGAATAATGGTGTCAAGGTAAGATCATCTCTCTGTAACTTACGGAACTCCAAAGCGGTCAGATTAGGGGGTAGTTTCGAAGGGTCCTGAGGGACAGCGGTAGCAGTAGAGTCAGCTGGCTGTGGTCGTGCAGCTTGAGCACGGGTGGTCACCATAACAGGAGGAGAACCTTCATCACTCTCTTGAACCTTTGCTGGAACATGCTCAAAAATCGGGTTATCCAACACAGAGTTGCTTACCTCGGATATGTCCTTGACGATCAGGTTGTTTGGTTGTTGGTCTTCTGCCAAGTCGTTGCCCAGGAGAAGTTGCACTCCAGGCATGGGAAAAGGCTTTTCCCTGACGGCGACTTGGACTTCACCGGTCACGAAGGGACAATCTAGGTAAACTCTGGCAAGGGGATAAGGAGTTGTAGCAGTAAGGTCAGTGATGAATACAGTCTCTCCTGTGTAGGCGACGTTGGGCACAGCTGATTTCAAGACGATCGATTGTAGAGCCGCTGTGTCCCGCAGGATCTTAAGTCCAAAACGTCCCTCTGAATCTGAACCGTGGGTAGAGATAGTTCCTGGATATAGATGCTTGCTAAAGAGAGAGAGATCATTAGCATGAACACCAACATTCATTACAGGCTTACCGGACTTAGGGTGAGTAGGTTTAGACTTAGGAGGTTCGATGTTACCTTTAGATTGGGACTTACCACATTTCTCAATGGTATGTCCATATAGTCGACAATACCTGCAGTACAGTTGAGAGGTACCTTGATCTGGGCTCGCTTTCTCGTAACTGTACCAAGACTTCTTACTGGTAGGTTCTGGTGTCAGCCGGTGGATGAGGCTGTAAGTGTCAGCTGACTTCGCGCAATTCACCAAATCCGTCTCTTCTTTGTCTGCTAAGTATAGGCGGACAGGAGGAGGTACACGTCTCAAAAATTCTTCAACCAGTATGAGGTTGACAAGCTCTGAAAAAGTAGAGACATGTGCTGCCTCCAGCCATTTCATGAAATATCTCCGTTTGGTGTTAGCAAATTCTAAGAAGGTGGTGGTACTTGCCTTGACGTAGTCACGAAACTTTCGTCGATAGCTTTCGGTGGAGAGAAGGTAGGCGTCCAACATAGCTTGTTTCAGGGTGGTGTAGTCGTTTTCTGATGCCAAAGTGCTGAGTGTGACTGCTGCTCTACCTGTTAAATGTACTCGGAGAAGGGTAGCCCATTGGTCGTCAGGCCAATTAAGTTGGTCAGCAAGGGTCTCAAAAGTAGTGAAGAACACATCAACCTCCGTTTCTATGAACGGGGGCATTAACTTACTTGCATGGGAGACATTGAAACTGGGAGGAAGACTAGCTGCCGCTTGCTGGAGTTGAGCTTTGTGTGCAGCGTCCCTCGTGAGTTCTCGGTCACGACATTCTAGAATTGCTTCTGCCTGCCGTTTGTCGTGTTCACGTTGCATCTCGAGTCGCTGTTTGTATAAGGCCAACTCACGTTCACTTTCTTCTTTCATCAGTGCGGCCTCTTCTCTTTTAAGGCGGATTTCTCTTTCTTGTTCTTCCTTTCTGATGTTAGCTTCACGCTCTCTGATTGCAGCTGCTTCCTGTTGTTGCTCCCGCTCGATCTTAGCAAGTTCCAGCTTGAGCTTTATTGCTGTCAAGTCATGTTTATCTGAAATAGTGTATTGTTCATGAGTATCAGAATCTATCTTTCCTTCATCCAAAAGATAATCTAAAATTATATTATTTATGGTATATTTGTTGGCGCCAGGTGGAACTTCCAATTGATGCTCGTGTGCAAGAGTTATCAATTCGACCCTTTTAGCGTGACGCAATTTCTCTATTTCACCTTCTGGATTTGCCTTGAAAGCTTGTAGGCGAAACATTGTGAAAATATAGCAAAATAAAGGAGACACGAATATACAGTGAGAATATGGTGAATGTCAGGAACAGGAAACGTGGCAACTGATACCTATCCTGTGGGGAATTATTAATAATTAAAGTTAATTCAAGATGGCAAATGAATAAGGTCGCAGGAAATCTTGTACCCGGTACTCACTGTGGGAGGATAAAGGCAAGAAAATCCTACTAATTAGTGGAAACTGAGTTTAAAAGACAAGTGAAGCACTAAATGGTTTCAAAATAAATGAGGTAGTCCAAAAAATGTAGTCATACCTTGCCAAGTCACTATAGAACATAAGCAAAGGTACCCACTGAAATTGAATATGGTATTTACAGAATTAGCGAACTTTGTGCTCAAAAGAAAGAACGCTAATTCCTTACCTTGGGTAAATACCATCAATCTGACCGACGAGTAGGGGTGCGAGTGTCAACTTTTTTTTTTTTTTTTTTTTTTTTTTATTTTTACATGCAAACATGCAAATTAAATACAATAAAAAACAAAGAGACACATTACAAACCACAGAGAACAAAAGAAAAACCCATCAGCCAGAAGGGCCGACAGCACAGCATAACAAAGTACAAAACTCAAAAATGTATTGAAAATACAGGACAAAGGGGAAACACATGCAGCACAAAGTATGAATGCAGTACAGGGATAAACAAATGCAAAAGAGCAAAAAACACAGGCGCATATCAAACAGTACAAAACCATCGGTACACAACAAACAAAACCTAACACCGGCCTGAAGGACCGAGACCCAAAATACACCTCAATACACAAATAAGCAGAGAAGAACAAAAAAAATAAACATAATAATTTAAGAACAGAGATCGAACATCATAGCCAGAAGGGCACATAATACAACAAATTAAAGAAAACATAGATCATGAAAAGGCATAGCCAAAAGAACAGGGACATTTAGAAAACATCGGCCGGAAGGGCACACAATATACATCACATAACATACATCACAAAACAGACTAAAATCCAAGACACACCCGATATACACCGCAAGCACACAGACTATCAGGACTGCGCATACCTTTCCGGCCACTCTGCAGCCGGGAAAAAGTACAATACGCCCAAAGCCCAATACACACCCGATACACACAGCAAGCACACGGACTATCAGGACTGCGCATACTTTTCCGGCCACTCCGTTGCCGGAAAAAGAAGACAATACGCCTCCCACAACACCAGGATTTCTTCCGGAATAGGGGGACGATGGGACGTCCGAGGATCGGGCATCGAAAGCGGCACACTTTCAACAAAAGCCTGAGCGTCCGGAACCCAGACAGTCGTGGGGCACCACGGAATAGGCTTCACGCGGTCATGATAGAGAATCTTCACAGGGTTGGTTTTCGAATCATACGCCATGCCGTTGGCCAAGATGAACGGGACGGGCGTCCCCTTGCAGGCGCGGGCAACTGGCCTCGCACTCGTAACTTCGGCAGCCTCACAGGGCTCTGCAGCAACCTCCGGACGGGACACCGGCAGTGGCCCCCCTCGCCGAACATCCTTCTTTAGGAACAATACTAGGTCGCGGCCTGCACCAGCACTCCCCTCACCAGCATCCGGAGGAGCAACCACCCCCCACTGCGGGGAACCGCTGACAGAAGAAACAGGAGGGGAATCATACACACACTCCTTGTCATCAGCAGGGACATGGACGTCAGCGTCCACCACCACATTTCCCGAAGACCCATCGGCGTCGAAATCCACCACATCAGCCCATGCAGTAGAAGAACGCCTGGACCGTTTGGGCACCGGGCGCACATCCTCAGAGCCGGAGGCGGACCCAGAACCACGGGCAGCACAAGCCGTGCGGACCAACGCCCGTCTCATGACTGCAGCAGCCTCAACCGCAGGGGGAACCGGACCACACACAACCGGGGACCCCACAGCCACTTCAGCATCCAGCACAGCTGTGATCCGAGTCGAGGAGACAGGGCCAGGCGCAGCATCTGAAGACAGGTGAACAGGCGATGAGGAGGGCGCAGCATAAAGGGCCACCGGAGCAGCAGGGACAGGAGCAGGAACAGGAGCAGGAGGATCCACCGATATCATCGCAACAGCCTGAGGAGGGCCGGCGACATCCGGGGAAACGTCAGGGGACGCCGGGGGAGCCGCAACATCGAGCCGGTCGGTCTCCGCATCCCCGAAGTCCTCGTCCAGGGGAAGCGGAGGGAAATCTTCTTCCCTAAAGAGGTTGACAGGTGCAACCGGATCCGCCTCGCACCCGGCAGCCTGATGCCCCATCAAGCCACACCGGAAACAGGTCCTAGGCTGCCGGGCATAGTACACCCGGATGTAGCATCCCAGAAGCCGGACCGAAGATGGAATGTCCGACCGCAGGCGCATACCCAAGGTGCGAATGTTAGTCCGCCTCCCGGCATACCTCCCTGAGGATATCGTGTTGACCCTCACACTGATGACGGGCCCAAACCGCTGGAAATAACGCCGCAGAAGATCCTCGGGAAACTCCAGTGGCGCCCCATGCACACTGACATAGGTCAGCGCACCACTCCGGTCTGATATGGAGACTGAGCCGGCACCCCCCGGCAATGACAACGAGCGTCCCTCGTAGCGACTGAGGAAGGCACGGTACACCTCCTCCGTCGCCAGCTTGATGACAACACGATGAGCAGTCACCAGCTCAATTCCGTCGACATCTAGCACCGGGACATGAAGCATATCGCACAGCACCACCGCTACCTCTGGATACCCAGCACGGCCAGAGAACTCCAGGCCTACGGAGTTCACGCGCTTAATCGCTGGTAGGGGACCACCCATGGTGAGCCCAACACCTGCCACGTCTGCACTCCGCCAGTCAGGCAACAACACTGGGGGGTGGGGGGGGGGCAGCTACGCCCCGCCACCTGGCGAGCAAACGGCTGACTACCCTAGCAGTCACGGAGGGACACGTCCGCACTCAACGGCTGCTCAGGGTCAACTTGTGCGAGTGTCAACTGGTGACGAGAACTATCGGCGAGGTCCCAACTCGCCAATAATAGTTCGTGCTAGAGGATCTATAGCCCTCTCTTTCCTCCTAGAGTCGGATTGCAGAATTTAGGTGCTATTGACCCGGAGACAGACCACAGTACCAGGGTACCTATGTGATAATCTGTCAAAAATGTGAGAAATATCTGGGGACAAAAGATGTTAAACACGGATAATAACACAGAAGGGGGAGACGACCAATTAAGAGTATGACTGCGGCCTACAGTCACCACGTAATCCAAAGTTGTCTCACACTCACCATATGCTACTCCCGTAATGCACAATATACACAGCACCATAGAATAAATAAAATGATTAATGTAAAATGAAAGCCAAGTACGCTTACCACAATTACCAATACCTGAGTGAGACTCCGTGGACAGGCCCCCAATTATATGTGACGGTAAAGTAGTGGAGTATGGTGGTCGGCAGTCTTCCACTGGCAGATGTTAAGGCCAGGCCACATAAAAAAAGAAAAAAGTAAAAAAAAAAAGAAAAAAAAAGAATGACTGCGTGTTGGATAATCTGTGGTAAGGTAAGGGAAGAGACATAAAACACAATAATAAACAATGCTCTTTAATAACACTAGAAACAAATTGAAATAAAGGCAAAATCTTGGCTTAATGAGCAGAACACAAGTGGAAAAAATAACTAAACATAAAACTGAATTACGTTAAAGGGAGGAGAAGTGACATGAAATAACAAGTAAAATAATATTAGTGCTGGGAATATATGCGCTAGCTATAAACCTCTATTTGATCACACGAGGTGAGTCAACCTAGGTGTTCACAGCAAGAGCACAAGATATATTCTGGCTGGTAGGGCTGCTAGGGACTCCAACATTGACTGGCGAGGAATGTGATTGGCGTGGAGCGGGAGTGGTGTGTTGGGTAGCGGCCAATGAAAATGCAGGACGGCCACAAGTCGATAGTTTGGCTGGGAGCAGCAGTTGGCGGTCGACCAGGTGTGCAGAAGTGGGGGGAAGGAGGGAGGTGCAGTGCGTGTGGCTGTCTTGATAATACGTTAAGCCACTATAAAACATATCTTGCATATTGTTGAGAACGAGACGATGGGAAGATATAGAGGCTAAATCTCTGGGAAGAGATATCGTCACACGGTAGGTAGATCACGTGACTTCTTGTCACGTGAGCACAAGATATTTGGTAGATTCACGTGACTTACATCTTGTATTATCATATCATATATGTATATAGTATATATATCACAGCAAGAGCACAAGATATATTCTATACTTCATGAACAATTATATGTGACGTCTTTTAATCTCTTATCAGAGATTTAGCCTGCTATTTCCTTCCTTCATCCCGTTCTGTTACAATATGCAAGATACGTTTATAGTGGCGTAACGTATATATCCAGACCAGCCACACGCACCTGCAACTCCCTCCTTCCCCCACTTCTGAACACCTGGTGACCTGCCAATGTGCTTCCCAGCCAAACTATCGACTTGGTGGCCGTCCTGCGTTCTCATTGGCCGCTAACCAACACACCACTCCCGCTCCACGCCAATCACATTCCTCGCCAGTCATGTTGGAGTCCTAACAGCCTACCAGCAGAATATATCTTGTGCTCTTGCTGTGGAACACCTAGGATTGACTCACCTCGTGTGATCAATATAGAGGTTTATAGCTAGCGCATTATTCCCAGCACATATTTTTATACTTGTTATTTCAGCACTTCTCTCCCTTTAAACGTAATTACAGTTTTATGTTCAGTTATTTTCAACTTGTTGTTCTGCTTCCATTAAGCCAAGATTTTGCCTTTATTGATCAATGTGTTTCTTAGATGTTATTAAAGAGCATTGTTTACTATTGTGTTTATGCTCTTCCCTTACCTTACCACAGATTATCCAACATGCAGTCATTCTTTTTTTTTTTTTACTTTTTTTTTTTATATGTGGCCTGCCTTAACATCTGCCAGTGGAAGACTTCCGACCACCATACTCCACTACTTACCGTCACATATAATGGGGGCCTGTCCACGGAGCTTCACTCAGGTCTTTGGTAAATTGTGGTAAGACGTACTTGGCTTCATTTCCCTTGCTTTCATAATTTACATTAATCATTTTATTTATTTCTATGGTGCTGTGTTTATTGTCCATTACTGGAGTAGCATATGGTGAGTGTGAGACAACTTTGGCTTACGTCGTGACTGTAGGCCGCAGTCATACTCTTAATTGGTCGTCTCCCCCTTCCGTGTTATTATCCGTGTTTAACATCTTTTGTCCCCAGATATTTCTCACATTTTTGACAGATTATCACATAGGTACCCTGGTACTGTGTTCTGTCTCCGAGTCAATAGCACCTAAATTCTGCAATCCGACTCTAGGAGGAAAGAGAGGGCTATAGATCCTCTAGCACGAACTGTTATTGGCAAGTTGGGACCTCGCCGATAGTTCTCATCACAAGTTGACACTCGCACCCCTACTCGTTCGTCAGATTTATGGTATTTACCCAAGGTAGGGATTTAGCGTTTTTTCTTTTGAGCACAAAGTTCGCTAATTCTGTAAATACCACATTCAATTTCAGTGGGTACCTTGCTTATGTTCTATAGTGACTCGGCAAGGTATGACTACATTTTGTACT
>WNGS01027145.1:0-12557 GCA_020271785.1 Procambarus virginalis | reverse complement strand
GGGATTCAGTATTAATGCCATGCCGTCAGCATTGAGGGAATCAGTATTCTCGACATTGTCGTTATAAATAATGGTGTCTGTATTAGGGGCATTTTCATCAGCTCCCGAAGGCTCCGAGATGTGATCTTCATCAGTATCCAAAGGCCCCACGAGGAGTGCGAGGTGGCCTTTGTTAACTAACCAGTCGATGAAAACGATACTTACGTCATATATGAGCCAGATGTAACCGAGGATCTCACCAGTGGTAACTATGGTCGGGAGGTACACAGTAATCAGACCAAACTTAATCAAGTAGGCAATTAAGCCAAATATAACGTTTAAAACCATCGTTACTCCAAAACGGGACCAGGGAAAACTGAAGCCACTGCTTGTTGAATTGCTTGGTTTCTCGTCAGTCATGGCCTTCCAGGCAGGGCTAAATATTCCACGTACTTTTGCTCGAAATTTCTCAAAATAGCTCATAAATCCTGAACTATGTCCCTGCGATAGACATTCAGCAATGTTCGGTGATAAGAGGTGCAAGAAGAAGACGGCTATAACAATTTTAGAGTCCATTGTCCAGAGAAAGTAGAGTGAAAGGTGAATGTTTGTAAAGTATGCTGATGATTAAGCCCCTTCAGTGGTGACACGGGCATGAGAAGCTCGTGCGGTATGCTCCTTGTCAGCCAGTATTTATACTTGGCCTTGTACCTGACCATGTACCATAATTATAAACTTCACGAGGCCTATTGTCTCTTACGAAGCAGCTGTTATTTATAACCAGACAAGCTCATTCAAAAACCCAAAAACACGTCTTAAACATAATGATCAACCACATTTACATAATAAAACAAAAACGCATATAAACAGCAATTATTACAAAAAACACAAAAAAAAACTTTCGACACAATATGGTATGATAGACTGAAATACAAACTATGTTAAAACTTTCCTCATCATGCAAAACCTACTTTGTAACAGAACAATACAAATATTTTTTTTCCAAAACAAACTTATTTTTTTAATATAAATGTTGGAGGCATTCAGAAGTCTTTGCCCTGATTCTAGACCCCTGACGACATACCTAACTTCATCACATTCAGACCTACATGACAAATATTTACACTGCAAGCTGGCTCAACTTTTCCAACCCATGTTTTCTTATAGTAATATTTGTGTATTGCTTGGATTTGTGAATCCTTGAGCGACCCGCAATAGAGGAGGATATTATTATTCTAAGATTCTCTATTCATTTGTGTTGTATTGTATTAACTCAATAAGCTTACTTGAAGTGGTGGGTAAGTGATGAGCGGACATATTAGGGCTTTATATAAAACTTCGTGTTAGCATTTCTTAGTGTGCATAGTTGATGAAGTGATTTCTTTGCGATAACGTCTATTTGGGTGATGTGTGTGTGCGTGAAATCTTAAGTTTTTGTCATGTTTTAGTCCAAGTACATTCAGGTCAGATGATCCATGATGCAGGTCAAATATATATATATGTTAATGTTGAAAATCTAGTAAATATTTTACTGGAATTATGTTTTCTCGTTTGTAACATAAGAAAGATGTGACTGTTAAGTTTGGTGGGTTTGCCTTGAAACACATATATTTCCTTTGTATGATCGTTCGATTTCATATTGTGCTTCTACAAGTCAAATTGTTATTGTTTCACCTGTAATGAACTGTGTAAGTAATAATCAAAACAAGTAATGTACTGTGTGACATCTTTTGCATAGCATATTGTCAGTGATTATTTGTTAATGGAGACAGGGATGTAGTTGCTTGAACAAATCCACAAGAACCGTGACGAGGATTCGAGCCTGAGTGCGAGAGCATCCCAGACGCTGCCTTAAACGACTGGGCTACGACATGGTCAAAAGAGTTGAAACCGAAGTTCTACTGTAGAGAACTTACTGGATCCTGCATCCTCTCCGAGACGCAAACCAGGATTTTATACAATTCCCTGATGAATGAAATTGCTTATGTAATAATCTAAGATGCGGCCTAATAAAGACCTTTTGTGCCCTCTGTAATGCTTTTTACGCTACCGCTCACAGGATGATAATGGGGTGCACAATAAACTAGCCGCCTCCGGCGGCAACAATCAAATCCCCCATGCACTCGAGTTATGTCAATAGGCCGTTCTCCCTCTTCGCCCTTACTTCATTAAGGAAGTACTACATCAATGAAGTAAGGGCAAAGAGGGAGAACGGCCTATTTTGTGTCTCGGAGAGGCTGCAGGATCCAGTAAGTTCAGTAAAACTTCGGTTTCAACTCTTTTTGACCATGCCGTATCTCAGTCGATTAAGGCAGCGTCTGGGATGCATTCGGACGCAGGTTCTAATCCTCGTCACGGCCCTTGTGGATTTGTTCATTTGATGCATCATGTTATTGTGATTTCTGTGTGTAATGTAGTTGCTTTACTATGTGTAATTTCGGAACACGGCAGGTAAATTACGGACTCTAGAGTTTAGAATGAAGAAATAAGGACAATTCGGAATAATTCTTATTTTCATTGTTCTGTTGTCAAGACAGTTGCATAGACAACCTGTCCTCTTACAAAGAATGTCGCATTTCGATCGTATGCGTTACATAGGGTCAAAAATTGTCGTACTAAAAATTTAAGAGGCTCGCAAAAGTGACGTATTGTTCCGTTTTCTGTTTTGCGTCCTCTGGTAGGTTAGGATAAGGGCACTTTAATATGACCGTTTTCTTTACGTTAGGAAACCATAGGAGAAGGGGCTGGTATGGAAGGTTTTGCTTGATGATGAAAGTTGTTACATAGTTTATATGAGTCCAACATACCAAACTGTGAAGAGAGCTTTTCCTACGTGTTTTGTAAAGATTTCGGTTTTCATGCGTTTGTTTTTTGTTGATGTGACTGGTTTATCATGATGTTTAGAACGTTTTTGATTTTTAAGTGTAATAATTCTCTTTTGTTTCTGAGTGTAATAATTCCTATTAGTTTCTGTTCGTAATAATTCCAACGCATTGCCCTGTTTATATAATACTTTTTATGTCCACATAATATAATGTGGACCATCGTAAATACATAGTCGTGATGGAAAATTAGACAATCAGAATATGGCACTATTCAGTGTATAGAGTCCGAAAAAAATAACCTAAAAAACATAAATATTCCTTGGGCTATTATAGTACATATATGTACTATTTTAGGTCTCAGGAAGCTTGTATTAGGCCTACGTAGGTTAGGTTAGGTTAAGTTTTCTTTGCAACATCAGTACAAAAGGTTTTCCAGTTTGCCCAAATTCAATAGTACCGATCTCTACTTTTTATTTTCCTTTTAGGACATTAAATGTACGATGGTCCTCATCGTTACTATAACTACTACTAAAACAGGAAATTGAAATAAGTTTATTGATGTAAAATACACACAAAGGGATGAGGTAGCTCAAGCTATTCTCACCCCGTTCAGTACATCGTGTTAATACATACATAGACACACATCACAAACAATAAACATATTACCAAACATTCTGAGAGATAAACATATACATTTCCTCCTTCACAAGTAGTATGATATCAGACTTACACACAAATACTTTTATGACCTAGGTATACTGTATAGACAATTTGCAAGAGACATGCAGATAATTCAACAAAATATTACAGTCTTGGTGCAAAATTCTTATATCTCTCAAGAATATCATCAACCTGTTGACCAGACCACACACTAGAAGTTGAAGGGACGACGACGTTTCGGTCCGTCCTGGACCATTCTCACGTCGCTTGTGAATGGTCCAGGACGGTCCAGGACGGACCGAAACGTCGTCGTCCCTTCAACTTCTAGTATGTGGTCTGGTCAACATACTTCAGCCACGTTATTGTGACTCTTCGCCTGCATCATCAACCTTTTCGTTGTGACACATCCAGGCTATTTGTTCAGGAACAGTCCTTATTTCAGTGTTTCTATATACATTAATCAACGGACAATCAAGAACATAATGGGCAAGGGTGTGAGACCTTAACATACCACATAGTTTACACTTCGTGTCATTATCATGAACACCTATCCCATATTCCCAGTAATATTTGTACCCAAGCCTGAGCCGCATGTACACAGAGTCACTCCAAGCATTTCTCCTTTTACCATAAGTGAAATGGGTGTTTTGACTCACATACATGTAGTGTTGCATGGTTTGACTTCTCTCATACAATATATCTCTCATCTCCACTCCTGCCTGTGCCTGAATATTTCTGATTTTGCTTCTTATTTGTCTCATTGTGAATTCACATTCAATGTCAACTTGTGGTTTTGATGTGGCACGTTTGGCCAAGTCATCCGCCACCTCCTTGAGCACTATTCAAACATGAGATGGAATCCACATGAATTTCACACTTTGACATTTCAGCTGTATCTCAGCTATTCTTCTCTTACAATCCTCAGCTATGGAGATGAAGACTGGGTTTCGACTGTTTAAGGACTCCAGTGCTCCTCGGCTATCGACAAATACAAAAACATTTTTGTCGTCATGACGTACTTCCTCCAAACACGCCAGAACTGCCTGCAGTTCAGCTTGTGTGGATGATATATAATTACTAAGCCGGAGTTCAATTATCCTGTCCACAGTCCCAAGATGATGATTGATTAAGATTAAGCCACCCAAAAGGTGGCACGGGCATGAATAGCTCGTAAGTGGTGGCCCTTCTGAGCCATTACCAGTATCAAGAGCTGATTCTGGAGATTTGTGGAGGTGCAACTGCACCCTGCGTGACGGGAGATGTCTCCCGTGGTGACTATTTGATTGATGATTGATTGATAAAGATTAAGCCACCCAAGAGGTGGCACGGGCATGAATAGCCCGTAAGTGGTACAATTTTTTTTCCGTAATTCTTTTCATTATTCTGAGGTTGCATTTAATCATCAAGCTGTTATCGCGGGGAGGATACTGTTTGACAGTCTTTATGAGGGTGTCCAGCTGCTGGACACCTTTGTTGACCAGGAGAGTGGCTCTGTTGATGGCTTCAGGGTGGCCACTGCAAGATTCAGGAACTCTTAAAGCTCTTCTAAGGTCGTTGGTTGCTTCACATTCCAGAAGATAGTGAAGTAATGGCTTTTCTGTGACAGTTTGGCAGAAGATGCACTCTCTTTGTCGGGGTTCACCAATCTCCCAGTTGCATCTGTAACCTAGACGTAGTCAATATAACTTAACTGCTATTTCCCTGTGGATTCCTTTTGGGATATTTAACCTTTCTAATTTGGTTGCCTGAAGATACCATGTTGCAGAGGGCGAACCTTCAGCTATTCTCTGGTGTAGGTAGGCTTTGTCGAGGTGATGATGTTTTTAATGTTCTCTAGGCTGGGTTGAATTGTTTTATGTATCACTGGATGACGAGTTGCCAGTTTAGCAATTTCATCAGCTTTCTCATTTAATGGGATTCCAATATGGGATGGGATCCAGTTCAAGGTTATGTTGAGTCCTTTGCCTTTAGCGACTGCTCCAAGATATAAAATGGTGGTAATTATTTCCACGTTATCTTTTCACTGTTTTTGTCCTAGTATTTGAAGTGTAGCTTTTGAGTCTGTGTGTATGATTGCATTTTGAGTGTTTTGTGCAATCACATATGCGAATGCCTGTTGTATGGCAAACAGCTCAGTTTGGGTTGATGATACTAGTCCTCCCAGTCTCCAATATGCCTGAATGCTGGCCGTGCAAAGAGCAGCGCCAGCACTCTCATATTCTGTGTCCACCGATCCGTCTGTGAAGATGTGGGTGGCTCCTGCTACTGCTATGCTATACATTCGCTCTTCTATTATGCGCCTTAGGATTGTCGGATCATAGGCAGCCTTTTTCATTGGGAGACTTTCTATTACTATTTTGAAAGTAGGCTCTTCCCACGGTGCAGAAGGAGTGTAATTTGGGTGTGAATGATCACCCTCTCTATCGAGAATCATACTTTTTAAATGTAGTCTGTTTAGGACTTTTCCTGCTCTTGCAGCCCAAGAGTTTCCATTGTTTTGGCCTAGTCCAACCACCAAGGCCTGCCGTACTGGGATTGGATCAAAAGAAATAATTATCTTACTGATAATTGTAGCTGTTCTTTGAGATATTTTTTCCTGTAGAGAGGGCAAACTCATCTCCAGTCTCAGAGTTTCAAGCCTGGTTCACATGGGGGCTCCCAGTGCGGCTCACAGTCCCAAACTCCGTATATTCTCTTATTAGGACACCACACCCTGCCCTGTCATCCTCCGCCACCGACCCGTCGCAATATACATGTAAACTGTTGCCTCTTGGTAACCGAGATATCATGCTTCCATACAAACACCGTAATTGTCCCGGTTCATGATGAATCCTTTTCACCTTGAGGGTACAATTTCGACGTCTATTTTCTGTACTTTCCAGGGAGCAGACATATTACACTGTCGAGAGGGTTTACAGCAGTCAAGTACATCGTATACTAAAACAGGAGGATAGGCTAATTAATTCATTAGTTCCCCTACCTCTCATTACTATAATCACCAAACCTATATATATATATCCGAAACTCTATCCTATTACCTCTGTAACCTCCATTACATTTCCATTACCTCATTGATAACATTTCTAGGGCATTTTGAAAATAATCAACTCTTCCTTCCCTCCCCCTTCACGCAGCTCCCCCCTTTGTCTAAGCACTTGGGCTTGATGGTTGAGCAACGGTCTCGCTTCGTGCAGGTCGGTGTTCAATCCCCGACCGTCCAAGTGGTTGGGCACCATTCCTTTACCCCGTCCCATCCCAAATTCTTATCTTGATCCCTCCCAAGTGCTATATAGTGGTAATTACTTGACGCTTTCTCCTGATAATTCCATCCCCCTCATCCACACATCCTCCCCCTACTGATAGCTCTTCCCTTTTATAAAATACAATATTAAGGAACAATGAAACTTTTTTATGTATTTAATGAAATTAACATTTCTTATGGAAAAGGTCTTTGGGCATCTCTACTAATAATTCACACTTGACCAGAATGAAACAGAAAATTTGATGGTGAATAATTAATAATAATTCTTAAATCATTTAATTTATGACTACATTAACCAGGCTATGTCCGTCGCGGATGCCAGATCGTTTTTCCTACAAATAGAGTCCAGAGCACACGTGACTGGCCACTAACTTTGAACAGATATTCACTTTCAGTATACAATATAGAGGGCATGTTTATTGACACAATAAAATACATCTTAAAAGGGATAAAACAGCTTAGACTATTTTGACCAAACCACACTAGAAAGTGAAGGGACGACGACGTTTCGGTCCGTCCTGGACCATCTGTAACTAGCAGCTAACACACTGCTTCAGATCAGCAGCGGCTTACTTAGTCATCTTCCAGGATCAGGCTGAGAGAACGTGCCCAAATAACTGGAGATTGTACTGTTTGCTATTGGATTGATTGATAAAGATTAGCCATTCTCCATTGTGAGAATGGTCCAGACGGACCGAAACGTCGTCGTCCATTCACTTTCTAGTGTGTGGTTTGGTCAATATATTTCAGCCACGTTATTGTGACTCCTCGTCTGCAACTTAGGCTATTTCACCCTCCATAATACTGTATGTGTTTAAGAAAATAATTTTGTCTAATGACGAAAATGTCTAGGGTCATATCCACAAACATTTCACACTTGAAAAGAAGTGACTGCACGAAATTCGGATGGGTGGGAAAAACAGACATTCTCTCTTATAGTCACGTGCTTCTTATAGTCACATATCCGTAGATTTTTTTTTGAGATATATACAAGAGTTGTTACATTCTTGTACAGCCACTAGTACGCGTAGCGTTTCGGGCAGGTCCCTGGAATACGATCCCCGCCGCGAAGAATCGTTAAATTTGATATGATTAGATTAGCATTACTCAATAGGAGTGTCTCTCGAATGTATTCTTTTCTTTAATACATTAATTGGCTGAACATTCCTCCATGAACTGTGAAGAGTTCAGAAAGAGCTTACAGCTGACATTCTTCATTCATAACAAACTTGAGTCTTTGAAAGAATAAAAGTGCAGAAAGAACATGCAATACGAAGTGATCTAAGACACTACAGTTCAGAAGTGTAGTATGGAAGTGAAATAAGGAAATCAATATTGTAGTGTATCAATAAAGTGCAATAAGGATGTGCATTATTAAAAAAGTGCTAGAAGAATGTGCAAAAAGAAATTGCAATAATGAAGTGCACTAAGAAAGTGCAATAGGGAATTGCAGTGAAAAAGTGTAAAAGGAAAGTAAAGTTACAAAGAGCAATCTGGAACAGTTGTTGTTGCTCTAGATTTAGCTACTCGGAACTAAAATTTAAATGTAGCTTTTGTGACCCCCGTAATAGAGTTCGGTTATTCACAATAACCTTGTTACTGTGATATTTAGGCCAAAGTTTAAATAAAAGTAGATATCCCTTCTTTTCACACTGGTTATAGTCTTCTTTATTTTTTGGTAATAACATTATCTTTGTGACGGATATAGATGCAAAATGTTCACCAGCGTGTCTCATTCTTCAGTTTTTTTTTAACCATTGAAGTCTCTGTGGATTTTGCATTTAATGCAGGTGCTCCTGTTGGTTGAATGTTGAGTCTGATGCGCAGGGCTTCAGTTGCTTCACATTCCAGTAAGTAATACAACAGTGGTACACTTGCATCTGTTTCACAGATATGACACTCTTTAACTATTATGTTTATTACCTCCCAGCATCACTTGCAGCCAAGTCTTAGTCTTTGTATTGCTACTGCAATATCTCTGGATAGCTTTTGCCAGGTTTGCAGGAGGAGTACCCCGTGTTTAGTTCGTACCACATTGCAGTGGTTCTCATTTCCGCTACTTTGGCTCTGTACTGCCTAATTGTGCTTGCGGAGGTTGAGCTTTGGCTCTTTGGTCCCGCCTCACAACTGTCAATCAACTGGTGTACAGATTCCTGAGCGTACTGGGCTCGGTCATATCTACATTTGAAACTGTGTATGACTCCATACACAGTTTCCACACAGCCTCCACCACATCACTTCCTAGTGCATTCCATTTGTTAACTACTCTGACACTGAAAAAAAAATTCTAACGTCTCTGTGACTCATCTGGGTACTAAGTTTCCACCTGTGTCCCCTTGTTCGTGTCCCACCCGTGCTGAAGAGTTTGTCTTTGTCCACCCTGTCAATTCCCCTGAGAATTTTGTAGGTGGTTATCATGTCTCCCCTTACTCACCTGTTTTCCAGGGATGTGAAGTTCAGCTCCTTTAGCCTTTCCTCGTAGCTCATTCCTCTCAGTTCCGGGACGAGCCTGGTGGCATACCGCTGAATCTTCTCTAACTTTGTCTTGTGCTTAACTAGGTATGGACTCCAGGCTGGAGCTGCATACTCCAGAATTGGTCTTGCATAAATGGTATACAGGGTCCTGAACGATTCCTTACACAAGTTTCTAAAGGCAGTTCTTATGTTTGTGTGTCTAGCTGTTTGTTGTTTAAGATTCGCTACTCAGAACAATAAGTTCCAGTAGCACGGGCTATGGTGAGACCATAAGTGGAGGCTCTTTGGGGCCTTTATCTGTATCAGTGGCTGATACTAGAGATCTGGCGATGGATGGTTTTCAGCCTGGGGGCTGGCTATACCAGTTATGGAGCTGGTTGGATTAGTGTGGACCTCTAGGTTTTCCGTTTTTTCTTTGCCTGCGACTTTGGCTGAGCAGTGCTGTCGTTGGAGTTTGGTGACGTGGCCTCCATGAGGAAGTCTTGAACCGTGTAGGTGTCGTTTTTGTGATGCGGCGGAGTGGAGCTCCTACCGGCTCTTAGGGGAGCCGGTCGGCCGAGCAGACAGTACACTGGACTTGTGATCCTGTGGTCCTGGGTTCGATCCCAGGCGCCGGCGAGAAACAATGGGCAGAGTTTCTTTCACCCTATGCCCCTGTTACCTAGCAGTAAATAGGTACCTGGGTGTTAGTCAACTGTCACGGGCTGCTTCCTGGGGGTGGAGGCCTTGTCAAGGACCGGGCCGCGGGGACACTAAAAAAAGCCCCGAAATTTTCTCAAGATGACCTCAAGATGATTTCCTCGTCTGAGGAGTCCGTAATCTCCGCAGTGGGCGTTTTGTTTTTCGCCTCGCAGCATTAGGTAGGCTTAGGTGTCGTTGATTGGTGGTTGTAGCTATTTCAGGAGCGCTGGTGGTGCTGTTATCGTTTGTAGACAGCACGTCTGCTAGCGCGGCTGCTGAGATAGTGATGGTAGGAGTGTTGGAAGTTGGAGAAGGAATTAGCTCTGTTTGTGTCGCCCGGGCCATGGGCGGTTCTGGAGTCGGTGTTGAAGTTGACCGCATGGTCGTCCTGGTGGTAGTCTCCGGAGTGGTAGAGGAGGCAGTGAGATTTACGCTAGTGGCTATGATGGGGGCCAGGCCATTGTCTATGTATAATGCGTTTAGTTCACTGACAAAGCGCTGGTTGTCTAGTCCTGCTAGCCTTTCCGCTAGTTTAATAAGACCAGGGATAATGCCTGCACGTGATGCAGGGGGCTGTGAAGGAGCCTGTGGGACCTTGGGTCCCCAATGAGAAGACTCACCTAGTTGTACTCACCTAGTTGTGCTTGCGGGGGTTGAGCTCTGGCTCTTTGGTCCCTCCTCTCAACCGTCAATCAACAGGTGTTCAGGTTCCTGAGCCTATTGGGCTCTATCATATCTACACTTGAAACTGTGTATGGAGTCAGCCTCCACCACATCGCTTCCTAATGCATTCCATTTGTCAACCACTCTGACACTAAAAAAGTTCTTTCTAATATCTCTGTGGCTCATTTGGGCACTCAGTTTCCACCTGTGTCCCCTTATGCGTGTGCCCCTTGTGTTAAATAGCCTGTCTTTATCAACCCTGTCGATTCCCCTGAGAATCTTAAATGTGGTGATCATGTCCCCCCTAACTCTTCTGTCTTCCAACGAAGTGAGGTTCAATTCCCGTAGTCTCTCCTCGTAGCTCATACTCTCAGCTCGGCAATTAGTCTGGTGGCAAACCTTTGAACCTTCTCCAGTTTAGTCTTATGCTTGACTAGATATGGACTCCATGCTGGAGCCGCATACTCCAGGATTGGTTTGACATATGTGGTATATAATGTTCTGAAAGATTCCTTACACAAGTTTCTAAAGGCCGTTCTTATGTTAGCCAACCTGGCATATGCTGCTGATGTTATCCTCTTAATATGAGCTTCAGGGGACAGGTCTGGCGTGATATCAACCCCCAGGTCTTTCTCTCTCTCTGACTCTTGAAGTATTTCATCTCCCAAGTGATACCTTGTATCTGGTCTCCTGCTTCCTACCCCTATCTTCATTACATTACATTTGCTTGGGTTAAACTCTAACAGCCATTTGTTCGACCATTCCTGCAGCTTGTCCAGGTCTTCTTGAAGCCTCAAACTGTCCTCCTCGGTCTTAATCCTTCTCATAATTTTGGCGTCGTCAGCAAACATTGTGTCAATTACAAACTCCGGAAACGCAAACAAACTCCCAGTAGGCAGACTGTGTCGCCTACTGGGAGGAGCCATATGTTGGTAAGACTGGAAAGTCTTCTGGTCGATTAGTGAGAGCTAAGGTGGTGGGTTGAACGCTTGGGGCTCTGGTCGAGGAGGTAGAAGGGTGTTTCTCTTGGCTTCAACCTAGGCCTTGATGCTTTCCTGTCTGCGAGGGAAGCGGTAGGAAATTGCAGGGTGATTGCCATCACAGAGCAAACAGCGATGGACTGTTGCCTTGCATATGGTGTAGTGATGGTCCAGTGCGCAAAGGCTGCACTTCTGGACAGGGTGCTGACACTTATTGGTCGGGTGGGAGAGCTCGTAGCACTTAAAGCACTGCTGGATCTCATGGTATCGTTCCTTTTTTATTTGGTGGGGCGGAATTTTTAAGCCGAAGCAGTAGAATCCTTGTGTTGCAGCCCGGGTGGCCGCAGCTATGGTGGTGAACGTATCTTCATTAAGTTTTGTCGGTGTTGCAGAACTCTAGTTTGAATACAGCCAGGTTTGGATTTTCGTCCTCAATATTGTCCTTGATATGATGTTGAGGTCGGTTAGCGATCCACTGGCTGGTCCTGCTGATAAAAACAGTTCTTCCGGCCAGGAACTGACATAGGAAGTGAGGATGTACGTGGTGCTCTTTACGAAGAAAGGCATCGTTAGGAGTTTTTCTAGCTCCTCTTCACATGAAAAAGAAGAGCACGATATCTTCACCTTCCTGACTAATGTCAGCGGGTTCAAGGCCAGTAATGTCCTTCAGGTTCTTTAAAATATTGCTTCTCCCGATATCATGACCGCCATGTGGAGTAGCTCTGACCTTAAGATGTTGGGTCGCATTGTGACTACGCTGTTCCTTGTGGTGTGTGGTGAGTGGTGTCAGACTGGACCACTGTGAGATTGCCAGTCTAGCATATGCCGCTGATGATATTCTTTTGATGTTGGCCTCTGGGGACAGGTTCGGTGTGATATCAATCCCCCAGATCTTTTCTCTGTTTGGCTCTTGCAGCATTTCACCTCCCAGATTATACCTTGTGTTCAGCCTCCAGCTCCCTTCGCCTAATTTCATTACTACACTTTCCTGAGTTGAAACTTAGCAGACATTTTCTAGAGCATTCTTCCAGT
>WNGS01027144.1:43974-54713 GCA_020271785.1 Procambarus virginalis | reverse complement strand
AAGGTAGCCAACTGGTGTCCTCCGTGTCCAGTAATACGTCAGTGGTATTGTGGAATTGTGGTAGTAGTGGCAGAGAGCACACTAATCAAATTTGGCTAACAGGCAGGTATATGTCTCACTCACTCTCTCTTTTCATATGAACTCAATAGCATCAAGTAATGGAGGGATAACACAAACACGAAGGTGGTTTTGTATTTTACTTAAAAGATTAAAGTATTATAACTCTGGATCAGCAACAAGGCCAAGCAATACATGAGCAGCAAATCCTCCCTCTTCATAAATCTAGAACACTATGCGATGGCAACATTCCTCACCGCATACTTTCCCACGCTCCAAACTCAGTATTATCGAGCGTTGGCAACTCGCGAGAGGCCACACCCCTCACTATCGCTCACTGCACTTGTTGTTCACTATCTCGGCGTTAAAGCGCCTATCATTTCTTCAGATTCACGGTAACCATACACTGGCGATCAACATAGTAAATCACTACATGGTAATAAACACAGTAAGTCACTATACTGTCAATAAACACAGTTAATTGATATTGGCAATAAACACAGTAAATCACTGTACACATGAATATACTATTCAGTACTCCAGCATATATATATATATATAGATTACTTCATCAATGTTAATAATAGCGAATCAATACTGGGCACACAGCCTTACACTAATAAATGGTATATATATATATATATATATATATATATATATATTATATATATATATATATATATATATATATATATATATATGCAAACAAGCCTGAATGGTCCCCAGGACTAGATACAACTGAAAACTCACACCCCAGAAGTGACTCGAACCCATACTCCCAGGAGCAACGCAACTGGTATGTACAGGGACGCCTTAAACCACTTGACCATCACGACCGGACATAAGGAAGTGATAGCCGAGGCTATATGAACCACTTCCCCGCCGGCACTCGGATGGTAATCTTGGGCATAGCATTTTATCAAATCACCTCATTTTTTGGGGCAACACGTGAGGAACACAAATGCAAACAAGCCTGAATGGTCCCCAGGACTAGATACAACTGAAAACTCACACCCCAGAAGTGACTCGAACCCATACTCCCAGGAGCAACGCAACTGGTATGTACAGGGACGCCTTAAACCACTTGACCATCACGACCGGACATAAGGAAGTGATAGCCGAGGCTATATGAACCACTTCCCCGCCGGCACTCGGATGGTAATCTTGGGCATAGCATTTTATCAAATCACCTCATTTTTGGGGCAACACGTGAGGAACACAAATGCAAACAAGCCTGAATGGTCCCCAGGACTAGATACAACTGAAAACTCACACCCCAGAAGTGACTCGAACCCATACTCCCAGGAGCAACGCAACTGGTATGTACAGGGACGCCTTAAACCACTTGACCATCACGACCGGACATAAGGAAGTGATAGCCGAGGCTATATGAACCACTTCCCCGCCGGCACTCGGATGGTAATCTTGGGCATAGCATTTTATCAAATCACCTCATTTTTTGGGGCAACACGTGAGGAACACAAATGCAAACAAGCCTGAATGGTCCCCAGGACTAGATACAACTGAAAACTCACACCCCAGAAGTGACTCGAACCCATACTCCCAGGAGCAACGCAACTGGTATGTACAGGGACGCCTTAAACCACTTGACCATCACGACCGGACATAAGGAAGTGATAGCCGAGGCTATATGAACCACTTCCCCGCCGGCACTCGGATGGTAATCTTGGGCATAGCATTTTATCAAATCACCTCATTTTTTGGGGCAACACGTGAGGAACACAAATGCAAACAAGCCTGAATGGTCCCCAGGACTAGATACAACTGAAAACTCACACCCCAGAAGTGACTCGAACCCATACTCCCAGGAGCAACGCAACTGGTATGTACAGGGACGCCTTAAACCACTTGACCATCACGACCGGACATCACGACTCACGTGTTGCCCCAAAAATGAGGTGATTTGATAAAATGCTATGCCCAAGATTACCATCCAGTGCCGGCGGGAAGTGGTTCATATAGCCTCGGCTATCACTTCCTTATGTCCGGTCGTGATGGTCAAGTGGTTTAAGGCGTCCCTGTACATACCAGTTGCGTTGCTCCTGGGAGTATGGGTTCGAGTCACTTCTGGGGTGTGAGTTTTCAGTTATATATATATATATATATATATATATATATATATATATATATATATATATAATATATATATATATATATATATATATATATATATATATATATATTCTCTGGCATTAACTTATAATATTAATGTCACATGAATGTAAATGTCCTCAACACAGCAATCTCTTCGATAAATCACAGGTGCACTCACACACCACATATATATTTCGTGAGAGCTCTCTACAGCAACTCTCTTCACAACTGTGCCTTACTATGACATACACATTGGTGAGCCCTGCTCACGACAAAGAAGATACTCTGGCTAAATAGCTGACTAAAGGGGAATGGGGAGGGAAAACTGAATTACCTACTTCCACCATCAAAGATGTGGACTCGTCCTCAGTTGAGAGTTGAATTGAAGCTCCTGGTCTTGGCTCTCGACTCGTTGTAGGGAATGCCCCCACACACACTTATGCTCTCTCCAGCAACCCAATCAACGCCCCAAAAAACGCGTCTTCTCCGTGCTACTCCTCACTGCAGGCCCGTGCTCCTCCACAACCTCTTGAAGGGTTGGAGTCGGTCTCCTGGCCGTCGACTTCTCCTCACAACTACGTCTGCAATCCTTTCTCTCGGCTGCAGTCGTTCTGATTCCCAGCTAGTTTCGTTCTTCTCCTGCCTCTCGGTGGATTGGCCCAGCCGCTACGTCATCACCTAACTGGTGAGACTGCACAGTCGTCCCGGACGTCACTGCACAGACTTCACTTCTTGCAAAGCACCTGTCACTGGAGCACTTGCTGCTCGTTTCTCGTCAATTCCTTCTTCGGTCCAACACATGGAATATAGGAAGACCTCACAGGGTGCTTGCAGACTACAGGTGATGCGTAAATCCACCGAACAGGGGGTGAAAACTGTCAGACTGACAGGACCCCCGATTGCACGTCCGACCTCCTCGACATGTCGTGTCAAACTCCTTGGCGCCACTGGATGTGCCGTCCGGACCCCCTTGCACTCGTGACTTCATACTTACCAGGGGTGTTTTCTCATTGGCTCCCTGTACTACGTCACCGATCTTGACCAGTCTGGTGCCACTGACATCATACCGTTTTGGCGGGAGAACGTAGGGGCCGATGCCATCTTGCCGTCCTAAAGGGCCTAAACCACTGGCCAAAACACTCTTCTTTTGCGATTTTTTCGCCAACGCGAGAACACTTCATGTTCCCACATATGTCAAATTGTTCCCCGGAACATAGAGAACGTTCAGGTAAAGTGGATATGACTCTTACAGCTGGCGTGGGAGAAATATAGGAGGGGGAACACCGTCACATACCCCTCCCCTTAAAATAAGAGTCATATCGGTTTAGTGTACTCGGGACAGGGCATCCGCTACCACGTTGTCCTTCCCTCTGATGTGCTTGATTTCCAACCAGTGTTCCTGCAGTAGTAATGCCCACCTCTTCAGCCTCTGGTTGGAGTTTCTCATCTTGTACAAGAAGGTCAGAGGGTTGTGATCTGTAAACACAAGAACAGGCCTCGCCCCTCCTCCCATGTACACGTCGAAGTGCTTTAGGGCCATTACTAAAGCCAAAGCCTCCTTTTCGACGGTACTATAGGCACGCTGGTACTTCACGAATTTCTTGGAGTAAAATGTGACAGGCCTATGTACCTCGCTCCTTTTCTGGGTCAACATGGCTCCTATCCCTACATCACTGGCATCTACGTACAGAATGAACCTGGCTGTAAAATCTTGGGATATCAATACTGGGGCCTCCATCAACAGGTTCTTCGTCTTCTCAAAAGACTCCTGACAGGCCTCTCCCCACTTCCATCGGGTATTCTTCGAGAGTAATTCGGTCAGAGGATGCGCTACCGTAGAAAAGTTCTTGCAGAAACCACGATAGTATCCGATCATCCGAAGATACCTCAACAATTCCTTACGTGTCCTGGGTACTGGGTACTCCCTAATAGCTGATAATTTGTGGTCCACAGGGGTTACTTCTCCTTGCCCGATGACGAATCCTAGGTACTCTAAATGGGCCTTCCCAAACTCACTCTTGGCTAGGTTCACGGTCAGGTTAGCATCTTCCAGCCTCCTGAACAGCTCCCTGAGTCTCTCTAGGTGTGTCTCCTAATCGTCGGAGTACACTACTATGTCATCGATGTATACAGTGCAGCCTTCGGCTCCCCTCAACAACTCGTTCATCATGCGTTGGAAACAACTCCCGCTGTTCTTCATCCCGAAGGACAACACTTTGTACTGATATAGTCCGTCCAGCGTTACAAAAGCTGATATTTTTCCTTGCCTTGGGAGTTAACGAAATTTGGTAATGCCCCTTGAGAAGGTCGACTTTGGACACATCTTGCACTACCCACTTGGTCAATGCAATCACTCACCCTGGGCATGGGGTGGGAATCTGCCACAGTGATGGAGTTCACCTTCCTGTAGTCCGTACAAAAGCGGTATGTACCGTCGCTTTTCTTGACTTGTAAACACGGGGAACTCCACTCACTGTTGCTAGGCTCGGCAAGGTCGTTTTCAAGAAGGTACTCTACCTCCTTCCTCATCAATTCCCGCTTTTCAGGACTGACCCTATAAGCACTCTGTTTGATGGGCCTGGCGTCCCTCACCTCTACCTCGTGCGTTACACTCCTGTGGCGTCGGGGCACATCAGTGAAAAGAGAGGCATTCTCTCTCAACAGGTCCGTCAGGTCCACTCTCTGTCCTCCTTCTAGGTGTTGAATCTTGACTTCTATATTCTTCAAACTCTCCGCATTGGAGAGATGGGTGCCGTCCGCCCTGTACCATTTCCTTTCCTCTGCAGGAATTTCCTGATTTGCCTGCATGCACAAAACCATCTTCTGCTGGGGATCTTGAGGCATCGTTCCGTCCTGCACGGCGGCTCCTCCTTCCTCAGGGAAGAAAGGCTTCAGACGGTCAATATGACACACCTGTGTCTTGTAGGGTCTGTCCGGCTTGCTGACTTCATAGCTTACTGGACCCAACCGTCGTAGCACCTTATACGGTCCCTCAAATCGTGACTCGGTCACCCGACTCTTCCCTGGCAGCAACACCATAACCTGGGACCCAACCTGGAACTCTCTTGGCGTAGCTTTCTTGTCATACCACTCTGACATCTTACGCTGTGCCTCCTTCAAATGTTTTCCTGCTTGATCCTTTGCCAAAACTAGACGATCCTTAAACTTTTGAACATACTCGTTGACCGTTCCCATGGTCACTCCTGGCGCCCATTGCTCCCTCAGCATGGACAGAGGACTCCGTACTTCATGTCCATATACCAGCTAGAACGGTGAGAAACCCAACGACTCTACCACAGCGTTCCTTATAGCAAACAACGCAGGGTACACTGCCTCATCCCACCCGGCTCCTGTTCCACACAGAACACTCTCAGAATGGTTTTCAGTGTGGAGTGAAGCCTCTCAATCGCCCCTTGCGACTGAGGTCGGTAGGGCGACGACCGAATCTGAGTCACTCTCCAATTCATCACGGTCTGTCTAAACCATTTGGACTGGAATACACTCCCACAGTCCGTCTGGATTTCCCTGGGCATTCCCACCCAAGAGAAAAATCGCTGCAACTGCCCGGCTACACCTTTCGACGTCAAACGTCGCATCGGGACAGATTCCGGGAACTTGTCGCTGCACACATGATGGTCATCAGGTAGGTATTTCCTTTTTTCGTCCGTGGCAACGGTCCTACCCCGTCGACCAACAGAGGCTCAAACGCAGGCCCAAATGCAGGAACAGGGACTAACGGGGCCTTTGGTATTGCGGGTTGGCTCTTCCCTGCCCTCTGGCAAGGTAAGCAAGTCTTACAGTGACGCCTCACATCGGCGTCCATACCCGGCCAGTAGAAACGGTCCCTGATCTTACGTAAAATCTTGGTCACTCCAAGGTGACCTGCAGAGTCCACAGAGTGCAAAAATCCAGCACTGCCTCTCTGCACTGGGCCGGCAACACTGCCTGGTGCCTTCCACCTAGTGATTCTTCTCCGGCCTCCATTCTCACAGGCCTCCATTGTCTCATCAGCTTCCATCCTGCAGATAAAAATGAGTGGCACTTTCAGGACCAACACGTCCTCCTTTGGCCTCCCGAATCAACTCTGGGAACTCCACCTGCTGTAACTCCCCCAGACGAGCGCGGTCCACCCCAAGAGAACTGGCGAGGGTCACCTGTAGCTCACCATCTAGGTTGCCTTCACCCTCCACCTCCACCTTCTTCCACCTGAAGAAGATGGTCTCTTCTTCAGCCACATCAGATCCACTCCCACCGTGCTCGTTGCACCGCCTTGGGATCACAGCACATACAGGGAACGCCACCTCGGCGATTTCCTTCTCGTTCCCACAGGCATTTAATACTCCGCCTTTCTCTTTATAGTGCTCCAAGCACTCCTCGCCCTTTATGAGGTTAGAGAGGACACATCCTCCACAAGCGTCATTCCCAAGGATGACTTGCGCCTCCATCTTGGGAATTGATGCGCAGACCCCTACCACTAGGGTCTGGCAGCCATAATCAGAATCCAAAGTCACCTCGTGCAGGGGCATCCTCACTGGGCCTCCCACAGTGGTCACAACAGCCACCCCCACACTGGTACTCTCGTAACCCTCGGGGAACAGGGTTCTACTCACCAGGGTAAAATCGGCCCCGGTGTCTCTCAATATCTTCACAGGAACGGGGTCTGCCTCCTCCATCCTTACTGTCCCCTCACACACGAACGGGTGAACTCTTTTCTCCACACTCAGTACGGGCTCATCCCACATGCTCTGGGCCATTTGGTCCTCCACCCAAACGAAAGCAACGTTCCCCCGCTGCTTAGGGCATCTGCATTCCCGCGCAACGTGTCCAAATCCTCCACAGTTGTAGCAGCGGATATTTCTTGGCGGTGATCTTCCACCACCGCTCGCCCTGGCAACGCCTCCAGAGGTCGTCGCTCCTTGGGTCTTCCTCGCGCCAAAACACTCTTCTTTTGCGAATTTCTCGCCAACACGAGAACACTTCATGCCCCCCACATATGTCAAATTGTTGCCCGGAACGTAGAAAACGTTCGGGTAAAGTGGATATGACTCTTACAGCTGGCGTGGGAGAAATATAAGGAGGGAACACGTCACAATATATATATATATATAAATTTATAGAATTAAATTATATATATATATATATATATATATATATATATATATATATATATATATATATATATATATATGTATATATATATATATATATATATCCTTCAGGGAGACCCAGAAAATCCACAAGTACAGAAACCTAGAACGTTGTTACAGGTTCGTGCCGATAGGCTCAGAGACTCTGGGCGCCTGGGGTAAATGTGCACTCAAGTTTTTAAAGGAGGTTGGTGAGGAACTCATTGGGAAAACTAGAGACCCACGAGCAGCCAGTTTCCTATTCCAGCGCCTCAGTGTCGCAGTGCAGAGGGGAAATGCGTGCTGTATCCTGGGTACGCACCCAACCTCCGAGGAGCTGGACGAGGTCTTCGAACGCTGATTGTTTAATTGTTATATATTTGTGTGTGTGTGTGTGTTCTCTGTAAACTGTAGCATTGCAATAAAATAAAACAAAACATACAAAAAAATAATAGGGGTGGTAGGAGAAGAAAAGAATAAAGTATTCAGTGAGAATCCACAAGATCTTCTCTGAATGCTCTTTGTTTTCTTCTTCGAGGATGTGGGTCCCTGCAATTGCACCAGAGGTGGTACCCCTAATATATATATATATATATATATATATATATATATATATATATATATATATATATATATATATATATATATATATATATATATATATATATATATATATATATATATATATAATATATATATATATATATATATATATATATATATATATATATATATATATATATATATATATATATATATATATATATATTATATATATATATATATATATATATATATATATATATATTTATTTATTTATATGGCAGTGTCAAACCATGAAGGAAGAATTGAAACAGGAATTTCCTTAAGTACCTTCGTATATTAATAATACATCTTCAGAAGGAATGCTCTCTGGTCTGCAACCCCCAATGGATCTCTCTTGCAGGACCATTCCTTCTGAAGATGTATTATTAAAATGCGAAAGTACTTAAGGAAATTCCTGTTTCAATTCTTCCTCCGTATTCTGACACTGTCACATTTTTCCTTGTATGTTAATTTTCGTGATTTACACACATATAAATATTCAAGTGAACAAGCTTGATTGGGTACCAAGACAATATGCAAATGAAAACTCCACAGCCCAGAAGGATTCGAACTCAGATAGCCAGGAGCACTATGCACCTTGTCGTACCTGGTACCTAACCACTAGACCTCACGATTGTACAAAAATCTTGATACTCATAATTTCTTTTGTACACTCGTGTGGTCTAGTGGTTAAGGTACCAGGTACGCCAAGATTCATAATGCTCCTGGCTGTCTGAGTTCGAAATCCTTCTGGGATGTGGAGTTTTCAGATATAATATATATATAAATATATATATATATATATATATATATATATATATATATATATATATATATATATATATATGTCGTACCTAGTAGCCAGAACTCACTTTTTGGCCTACTATGCAAGGCCATTTGCCTAATAGCCAAGTTTTCATGAATTAATATATTTTCTCTAATTTTTTTCTTATGAAATGATAAAGCTACCCATTTCATTATGTATGAGGTCAATTTTTTTTTATTGGAGTTAAATTAACGTAGATATATGACCGAACCTAACCAACCCTCCTAACCTAACCTAACCTATCTTTATAGGTTAGGTTAGGTTAGGTAGCCGAAAAAGTTAGGTTAGGTTAGGTTAGGTAGGTTAGGTAGTCGAAAAACAATTAATTCATGAAAACTTGGCCTATTAGGCAAATCGGGCCTTGCATAGTAGGCTGAGAAGTGCGTTCTGGCTACTAGGTACGACATATATATATATATATATATATATATATATATATATATATATATATATATATATATATATATGTCGTACCTAGTAGCCAGAACTCACTTTTTGGCCTACTATGCAAGGCCCGATTTGCCTATATGCCAAGTTTTCCCGAATTAAATATATTTCTCAATTTTTTTTATTAGGAAATGATAAAGCTACCCATTTCATTACGTACGAGGTCAATTTTTTTTTATTAAGTTAAAATTAACGTAGATATATGACCGAACCTAACCAACCCTACCTAACCTAACCTAACCTATCTTATTGCTTAGGTTAGGTTAGGTAGCCAAAAAAGTTAGGTTTGGTTAGGTTAGGTAGGTTAGGTAGTCGAAAAACATTAATTCACGAAAACTTGGCCTATTAGGCAAATCGGGTCCTTGCATAGTAGGCTGAGAAGTGCGTTCTGGCTACTAGGTACGACATATTATATATATATATATAATATATATATATTATATATATAATATATAGATATATTATATTAATATATATCAGTTATATCTATTATATATATATGCAAACAAGCCTGAATGGTCCCCAGGACTAGATACAACTGAACAACTCACACCCCAGAAGTGACTCGAACCCATACTCCCAGGAGCAACGCAACTGGTATGTACAGGGATGCCTTAAACCACTTGACCATCACGACCGGACATAAGGAAGTGATAGCCGAGGCTATATGAACCACTTCCCCGCCGGCACTCGATGGTAATCTTGGGCATAGCATTTTATCAAATCACCTCATTTTTTGGGCAACACGTGAGAAACACAAATGCAAACAAGCCTGAATGGTCCCCAGGACTAGATACAACTGAAAACTCACACCCCAGAAGTGACTCGAACCCATACTCCCAGGAGCAACGCAACTGGTATGTACAGGGATGCCTTAAACCACTTGACCATCACGACCGGACATAAGGAAGTGATAGCCGAGGCTATTGAACCACTCCCCGCCGGCACTCGGATGGTTATCTTGGGCATAGCATTTTATCAAATCACCTCATTTTGGGGGCAACACGTGAGGACACAAATGCAAACAAGCCTGATGGTCCCAGGACTAGATACAACTGAAAACTCACACCCCAGAAGTGACTCGAACCCATACTCCCAGGAGCAACGCAACAGGGATGCCTTAAACCACTTGACCATCACGACCGGACATAAGGAAGTGATAGCCGAGGCTATATGAACCACTTCCCCGCCGGCACTCGGATGGTTATCTTGGGCATAGCATTTTATCAAATCACCTCATTTTTGGGGCAACACGTGAGGAACACAAATGCAAACAAGCCTGAATGGTCCCCAGGACTAGATACAACTGAAAACTCACACCCCAGAAGTGACTCGAACCCATACTCCCAGGAGCAACGCAACTGGTATGTACAGGGATGCCTTAAACCACTTGACCATCACGACCGGACATAAGGAAGTGATAGCCGAGGCTATATGAACCACTTCCCCGCCGGCACTCGGATGGTTATCTTGGGCATAGCATTTTATCAAATCACCTCATTTTTTGGGGCAACACGTGAGGAACACAAATGCAAACAAGCCTGAATGTTCCCCAGACTAGATACAACTGCAAACTCACACCC
>WNGS01027144.1:23936-42139 GCA_020271785.1 Procambarus virginalis | reverse complement strand
TTAATTGTCCCTGCAATTGCACCAGAGGTGGTACCCCTAATATATATATATATATATATATATATATATATATATATATATATATATATATATATATATATATATATAATATATATATATATATATTATATATATATATATATATATATATATATATATATATATATATATATATATATATATATTCATATTTCAATGCTAATTTGACAACTTATTTTCTGCGACAGAAAAAAAATACTTTCATCTCAGCGATTCTCGACTTCATGCAAACATTTCCCTTATCATTTGTTGGTTCTTGTTCGGGGCGACATCTCAACACTTTTTTGTATGCAGATTTAAATCAAATGCGGGACAAAAATACTGGCCTGGAGATCACTCGAAGTGGCCGCCTTAGGGGGGGGGTGGTTGGATACGGTCAGATCATAAGGTCAAGAGCCAGTCATGGGGCCGAGGACTGATTGACTGGCGAACGTCTGGATGGGTGGAGGATGAGGACGGGTTCCAGCAGGGTATAACACGATGCCTCCACTGGTATAGGGGGCTATCTCACATCTCTATTTATAACCAGGCGTGTTCACTGTGGCAAACTGAGTCTTCCTTCTCACTGCATCATTCACTTAAATTGCATATAAGTGATTTCCACGTACGTTCTCACGGAATTAGTGACTCCACTACAGGTTACTGCTATATTAGTGGCTCCACTACAGGTTACTGCTATATTAGTGGCTCCACTACAGGTTACTTCAATATTAGTGGCTCCACTACAGGTTACTTCAATATTAGTGGCTCCACTACAGGTTACTTCAATATTAGTGGCTCCACTACAGGTTACTACAATATTAGTGGCTCCACTACAGGTTACTTCAATATTAGTGGCTCCACTACAGGTTACTTCAATATTAGTGGCTCCACTACAGGTTACTTCAATATTAGTGGCTCCACTACAGGTTACTTCAATATTAGTG
Organism: Procambarus virginalis; assembly: GCA_020271785.1. NCBI lineage: Eukaryota > Metazoa > Arthropoda > Malacostraca > Decapoda > Cambaridae > Procambarus > Procambarus virginalis. Next base: position 41,174 of record WNGS01027144.1, on the reverse strand, counting down.
GCTCCACTACAGGTTACTGCTATATTATTGGCTCCACTACAGGTTACTGCTATATTAGTGGCTCCACTACAGGTTACTGCTATATTATTGGCTCCACTACAGGTTACTACAATATTAGTGGCTCCACTACAGGTTACTACAATATTTGTGGCTCCACTACAGGTTACTGCTATATTAGTGGCTCCACTACAGGTTACTACAATATTTGTGGCTCCACTACAGGTTACTACAATATTAGTGGCTCCACTACAGGTTACTACAATATTTGTGGCTCCACTACAGGTTACTACAATATTAGTGGCTCCACTACAGGTTACTACAATATTAGTGGCTCCACTACAGGTTACTTCAATATTAGTGGCTCCACTACAGGTTACTACAATATTAGTGGCTCCACTACAGGTTACTACAATATTAGTGGCTCCACTACAGGTTACTACAATATTAGTGGCTCCACTACAGGTTACTACAATATTAGAGGCTCCACTACAGGTTACCTCAATATTAGTAGCTCTACTACAGGTTACTACAACCTTAGTGGCTCCACTACAATTCACCACAACATTAGTAGTTCCTGCACAATTCACCACAACACTAGTGGCACCACTAAAGTTCACCACAACATTAGTGACGGCACTCATGTTCACCACAACATTAGTGACTACACTACAGTTCACCACAACATTAATGGCTCCACTAAATTCGACCTCAACAATAGTTGCTCCACTACAGTTCACCACAACATCAGTGGCTCCTATACAATTCACCACAACATTATTCGTGCCTATATTCATCTAGGAGTCTCTACTGGTGTGCCGATCAACAAAGACTTATCGATTCTATTCTAATTATATTTAATACTAGCTGTACCCGGCCACGCGTTGCTGTGGCTAAGCAACGCACATGCGTTGCTGAGCCAGAGCAACCTTCCCTGTCCCCCAGTCCTCGTCAACATTTCTGCCTCATCCGTCTCCTCGGCCTCCCCACCATTCCCCAATCCACCATCCCCTCTTCCTTCCCACAATGCCCCACTCCCCTGTAGCTTTGTCCTCCCCACCATACTCCTTCCCCCCATCCCCTTGTCCCCACCATCCCAAACTCCCCCGTCCCCTAGTCCTTCCCCACCATTACCCCCTCCCTTGTCCCCTCGTCCTCCCCACCATCTCTCACTTCCGTCCCCTCGTCATCCCACCATTCCCCACTCCCTCGTCCGATTCCTTCCCAAATGGTCTGATGTTCCCATCAGAAAATTGAGAACATCAAGTGATCTGATGTTCCCATCAGAAAATTGAGAACATCAAGTGATCTGATGTTCCCAGCACTGAAATATAAGAAAAACTGTTAAAAAATTTAAATGAAAATATTAAAAAAAATAAACTATCCTCACGAAATGAACGATATGGTAAACAACACAGCTCAGTTCCAACGCAATTCACACAAAACAATTAAATCAAAATGAAAATAAATCAAAATCTATGAAAATTCAATTTATCAATGCAATCAGAAACATTGAAATGGATTTGTAACATATTAATGTAACATGTGTGTTGCTCTTACATGCAACAGATGGCGCTGTTTTTCAAGAAAAACATAGTTTTACCTGACACAGGTGTGGTATCTATACTTATACTTACAAAATGAACGGTATGGTGAACAACACAGCTCAATTCCAACACAATGGCACACAAAATAACTCAATAAAAAATATAATGATTCGAACTCTATGAAAATTAAATTTATCAAAGCAATCGGAAACATTGAAATGGAATTCGTGACATATTTAGTATAGCGTGCATGTTGCTATTATGTGCAATAGATGGCACTGTTTTTCCAAAACGCATATTTTTACCTGTCACAGGGATGGTATCTATACAGTAGGTATATAAAACCACGCGCCTATTCGAATGCAACATCGTGTAAAAATTTCAAAGCAATCGGTGAAGAACTTTCGGAGATTACAGCGTGTGTTGCTCTTGTGTCCAACAGACGGGGCTATTTAAAAAATAACATGTTTTTTCCTGTCACAGGTGAGGCATATATATAGTAGATATTTAAATAGATGTGCCTATTCGAATGCAATGTTGTATCAAAATTTCAAAGCAATCGGTAAAGAGATTTCGAAGATTTTCCTCAAATGAAAAACACAGTTTTTCAGAAAAAGCATTTTTTTTACCGTCACATACGTGACATCAATGAAAATATGAAAAAAAATGTAAAAAATCAACTATACTCACGAAATGAACGATATGGTAAACAACACAGCTCAATTACAACGCAATTCACAAAATAATAAATCAAAATGCAAATTTGATTTATTATAAATAAATTATATTTTGATAAATTATTTTTATTAAATAAACACTGGTCATATGCGAATGGAAGGTTGTGTGAAAATTTCGAAGCAATCTGTGATGAACTTTCGGAGATTTGCGATTTTGAAGAGACGAACATTTCATTTTTATTTATATAGATTGAAATATTTCCTTAATGAATTATTTGCCACTAGGAATAGAGCGCGTCAGTTCCAGTGACGAGACTGACACAGGCAAGAGTTCATGTTACATTATAATTATCAGTTCATCATACAGGAGCCAAGAGTCTCTATCCTCACCCGTTCACGCTAATTACCACAACGTACAGAATACAAGGACCTACATAACCAGAACGTGCGAGGGCCCCGCACCTAACCGAATTAACTGAAGCACAAAACAGAGTGTNAATAAGGGAGCAAGAAGTAAGCCTGGGTCTCGTCCTGAACCCTTCCAAGTGTGAAGGAGCCTCCTCCAACCCAGACATCGTAGCTAGAATAAGGTCTGCCTTGCCTGAGCCCATGTCATTAGGGCCGAGAACAGCACCCTCCTGGAGGCCCCCTCGAGTCTAACGCCATTGAGGAGATCCTTGACAAGAAATTCGCAGACCTTAGGAGGATGGAAGACAGAATAGGTGACATCGATGCCCACGATGCTTTTATCTCCTCACCAAATGCCTATCCCTTCCGAGGCTAACCTACTTCCTGAGGTGCGCTCCATCTTACGACAACCGAAAGCTTGAAGAGTATGACCTCTTACTGAAGACCATGCTGGAAAAAGTTGTTAACCTCTCCCTCAACGAGTGCCAGTGGAAACAAGCCACTCTTCCTGTTAGGCTCGGTGGCTTGGGTGTCCGCACCGCCACCCAAATTGCTGTCCCAGCCTTCCTGTCTTCCTCCTCAGCATCAGATGACTTGGTTAAGGAAATTCTACCTGACACCCTGAGTGATGTAGCGGGAATACAGGACCCCCACTACACGGAATGCGACACGAAATGGGGTGCCATGGCAGACCCAGCACTCAGACCAGCCATGCCGAAAGCCAAGAAACAATCCAGTTGGGACAGCCCCATTGCAGACAAAGAAGCCACAGCTTTGCTGGAGGCAGCAACAACCCCCAGTGATCGTGCACGCCTCACAGCTGTGCAGGCTCCCCATGCAGGGGACTTCATTTTGGCAGTCCCTATGTCTGCGACAGGCACACGTCTTGATGCGCAGGAGGTCCGTACTGCAGTCTCTCTCCTTCTTGCTGCCCCTATCCACACCGTTCTTAGGCGTATTTGCGGCGAGGCAGATGCTGACGAATATGAATTGCATGGCCTGCACTGTGGAAAATCTGGTGGTTGGCACACTAGACACGACGAAGTCAACGACATCATTAAAAGAAGCCTTGCCTCTGCTCAGTGTCCAGCGGAGAGAGAGCCACGCACCCTACTGAACCGTGACTCTGTTAGCTTTGCCGGCCGACCAGACGGAATCACACTGCGTCCGTGTAAGGGTGGCAGACAGTTGGCATGGGACTATACTTGCGTATCCACCCTGGCAGCCACATACATCAACCTCTCTGCCGGCACAGCAGGAGCCGAGGCGACACACAGAGAAAGAGACAAGTCAGCCAAGTACAGGCAATTAGATCATCGGTACAAATTTGTTCCAATAGGGTCTGAGACCCTAGGCCCATGGGGTAAGAGTGCAAGAAGGTTTCTTAAGGATCTTGGTTCCAAGCTCATTGACACCACAAAAGACCCTTGAGCGGCAAGTTTTCTCTTTCAGCGCCTCAGTGTCGCGATCCAGAGGGGGAATGCTCGCTGCATCCTCGGTTCCTGCCCGACGTCGGAGGAGTTCGAGGAAATCTACAGCCTCTAGGAAGCGAAATTATTTTGTGTGTCCTCTTAATGTTCATTTTTGTATACAATCAGATATGTAACTGTATAACCTTGCATAATAAAGTGTACACCATAAAAAATGGGGTGTGGTAGGAGAAGCGAATACTCTTATATATTCAGAGCTAAATGGCAAGTTTTTCCCTGAATGCTCTGTGTTCCCTTCTCTGAGGCTGTGGGTCCCTATAATTGCACGAGAGGTGGTACCCCCCTATATATATATATATGTATATATACATATATATTATATATATAGATAATATATATATATATATATATATATAATATATATATATATATATAATTATATATATATATATATATATATATAAATATATATATATATATATATATATATATATATAATATATATATATATATATATATATATATTATGTTATATATATATATATATATATATATATATATATATATATAAATATATATATATCTATATTATATATATATATATATATATATATATATATATATATATATATATATATATATATAATGTCGTACCTAGTAGCCAGAACTCCCTTTTTGGCCTACTATGCAAGGCTCGATTTGCCTAATAAGCCAAGTTTTCCTGATTATTATATTTTCTCTAATTTTTTCTTATGAAATGATAAAGCTACCCATTTCATTATGTATGAGGTCAATTTTTTTTTTATTGGAGTTAAAATTAACGTAGATATATGACCGAACCTAACCAACCCTACCTAACCTAACCTAACTATCTTTATAGGTTAGGTTAGGTTAGGTAGCCGAAAAAGTTAGGTTAGGTTAGGTTAGGTAGGTTAGGTAGTCGAAAAACAATTAATTCTTGAAAACTTGGCCTATTAGGCAAATCGGGCCTTGCATAGTAGGCTGAGAAGTGCGTTCTGGCTACTAGGTACGACATATATAATATATATATATATATATATATATATATATATAATATATATATATATATATATATATATGTCGTACCTAGTAGCCAGAACACACTTCTCAGCCTACTATGCAAGGCCCGATTGGCCTATTAAGCCAAGTTTTCATGAATTAATGTTTTTTCGAGTACCTAACCTACCTAACCTAACCTAACCAAACTTTTTCGGCTACCTAACCTAACCTAACCTAACCTATAAAGATAGGTTAGGTTAGGTTAGGTAGGGTTGGTTAGGTTCGGTCATATATCTACGTTAATTTTAACTCCAATAAAAAAAATAGACCTCATACATAATGAAATGGGTAGCTTTATCATTTCATAAGGAAAAAAATTAGAGAACATATATTAATTCAGTAAAACTTGGCTTATTAGGCAAATCGGGCCTTGCATAGTAGGCCGAGAAGTGCGTTCTGGCTACTAGGTACGACATATATATATATATATATATATATATATATATATAATATATATATATATATATATATATATATATATATATATATATTTATATATATATATAATATATATAATATATATATATATATATATATATATATATATATATATATATATATATATATATATATATATATATATATATATATATATATATATATATATATATGCGGAAAAAACACAAAGAAATGCAGAAAGAGGGGTGAACGTTTCGGCTTTTCAAGGCCTTTGTCAACACCAGACTGAGTCTGGTGTTGACAAAGGCCTTGAAAAGCCGAAACGTTCACCCCCCTTTCTGCATTTCTTTGTGGTTTTTCCGCATACAAATGATCAGTGTTTAGTGATCGTCAATTGCATATATATATATATATATATATATATATATATATATATATATATATATATCTATATATATATATAATATATATATATATATATGTATATATATATATATATATAATATATATATATATATATATATATATATATATATATATATATATATATATATATATATATCACCGAAAAAGTGAGATTCATAATTCTAACACGAATTTCTCAATATTTCTTATGTTTCTTTTTTCTGACGATGGTAATTGAAATATCAGTTCTCCAGAATTCATTTTTATTTCTAGTCTGACACGACGCTTGAACGCGTTTCGTAATAACTTATTACATTTTCAAAGACTTCAGTTGACACACACAACTGTAATCTGAAAACACTAAACAGAGTCTTACTTATACTATCACTAAACAGCTTATCCGTCTTACTTATACCCGCATTTGGCTGAGGTGATATGGTGCAACGGTTTTGGATGAGGTGAACAAACTTGTGACAAATACAACACAGAACACGAAACTATGGGTATTAGTTGGATATGAGAGCATAAGAATGGAAGTAACTGCAGAGGGCTTAGGTAGGCCCTCTGCAGTTACTTCCATACTTCCTCTTGATGCCATACGTCCTCTTGATGCCATACGTCCTCTAGATGCTTCTATATTGGTTCGGGGTCTTGAAGTGTGTAGAATATAGTTGTGCATTAGTTGGCTGTTGATTGCTGGTGTTGACTTTTTTATGTGTAGTGGCTCACAGATGACGAGCCGCCTGCTATCGCTGTACCTATCGATGGCCTCTATGATGTGTGTTAAGACTTCCCTGGTGATGGTCTCGTTGTGAGAGGAGATTATGTGTTCCTTTATGGAGCCCTGTTGTTTATGCATTGTACTAGTCAACAACGGCTTCTCTAATGGTCTTGTTGAAGACATCATAAGAAGAAAGGTAAAACGCCATGCAACCTCTGAAGAGTCAACTAACACAACACATGTACCCCCTATTAGACTATTTTACAGGAACTTACATAAGAACATAAGAGCAAAGGCAACTGCAGAAGGCCTATTGGCCCATACGAGGCAGCTCTTATTTATAACCACCCAATCCCACTCATATACATGTCCAACCCATGCTTGAAACAATCGAGGGACCCCACCTCCACAATGTTACGCGGCAATTGGTTCCACAAATCAACAACCCTGTTACTGAACCAATATTTACCCAAGTCTTTCCTAAATCTAAACTAACTTCTGTCGAGAAGAAGTCAGTAACTTCTTCTCGACAGCTCATCAAACAGAGGAAAGGGTTCTGAAAGATATTGTTGATAGGAACGTTATCCCTACAGACAAAAATCAGAATATACAATTGACGATTTACTATAAAACCAAACAAACGGCCAACCTACTCATGAAAAACTCTCCAGACACAAAGCAGAATGCCTTGAAAGAGACCAACGTCGTCTGTGCCTTCAAATGCCTACTTGAGGACTGTAAGCTCCAAAGAACTCAGTATATAGGCAAGACAACAACGTCTCTTTCCAGGCGATTAACAATGCATAAGCAACAGGGCTCCTATAAAGGAACACATAATCTCTCACAACGAGACCATCACCAAAGAAGTCTTAACAAAAAACACAGAAATCATCGATAGGTACAGCGATAGCAGGCGGCTCGACATCTGCGAGGCACTACACATCAGAAAGTCAACACCAGCAATCAACAGCCAATTAATGCACAACTATATTCTACCCACTTCAAGACTCCGAACCAATATAGAAGCATCTAGAGGACGTATGGCATCAAGAGGACGTATGGCATCAAGAGGAAGTATGGAAGTAACTGCAGAGGGCCTACCTAAGCCCTCTGCAGTTACTTCCATTCTTATGCTCTCATATCCAACTAATACCCATAGTTTCGTGTTCTGTGTTGTATTTGTCACAAGTTTGTTCACCTCATCCAAAACTGTTGCACCATATCACCTCACCCAAATGCGAGTATAAGTAAGACGGTTAAGGTGTTTACTGTTAGTATAAGTAAGACTCTGTTCAGTGTTTTTAGGTTACAGTTGTGTGTGTAAACTAAAGTCTTTGAAAATGTAATAAGTTATTACGAAACTCGTTCAAGCGTCGCGTCAGACTAGAAATAAAAATGAATTTTGGAGAATTGATTTTTCAATTACCATAGTCAGTAAAAAGAAACATAAGGAATTTTGAGAAAAATCGTGTTAGAATTATTAATCTCACTTTTTCGGTCATATTTAACAACATATGTTTACAAGAAAGACTGCTACCAAAATATTATATATATATATATATATATATATATATATATATATATATATATATATATATATATATATATATATATATATATATATATATATATATATATTAGTATATTTTGGTAGCAGTCTCTCTCTTGTAAACATATGTTGTTAAATATAACCGAAAAGGTAAGATTAATAATTCTAACACGAAATTTCTCAATATATCTTATGTTTCTATTCACTGTCGGTGGTAATTGAAAAATCAGTTCTCCAAAACATAAGAATGGAAGGAGCTGCAGAAGGCCTATTGGCCCATAGCATCACCACTTCCTCTTGATGCTTCTATATTGGTTCGGAGTCTTGAAGTGGGTAGATATATATTATCTAATTTGATTATTTGATGTTCCAAATTTTCTGATGGGAACATCAGATCATTTGGGAATGCATCGGACGAGGGAGTGGGGAATGGTGGGGAAGACGAGGGGACATGAGTAGGGGATGGTAGGGAGGACGATGGTACAGGAGAGGGGTTAATGGTGGAGACGACGAGGGGACGCGGTAATGGTCGGGAGGACGAAATGACGGGAGAGTTAGGGATGGTGGGTACGAGGGGGCATGGGAATGGAGAATGATGGGAAGGACAAAGGGACAAGGGAGTGGGGGATGGTGGGGAGTAGGAGGGGATAGTGAGGGGGAAATGGTAGGGAGGACGAGGGGATGGGGGAGTGGGAGATGGTGGGAAGGACGAGTGGACTGTGGAATGGGGAATGGTTAGAAGCACCAGGGGATGGTGTAGTTGGGGATGTTGGGGAAGACAAAGGGATGGGGACAGAGGGGAATGGTTGGGAGGACGAGGGGATGGAGGAGGGTTGCTGTTGCTCAACAACGCACACGCGTTGCTGATCCACAGCAACGCGTGGCCGGGTTCAGCTAGTAACTAATAAAGTTTCATTCCATTTGAACGACTCAATTCCATCATTCCTGCCTCTTAAGCAAAGTGCAAACTCTGATGCTGATTCCCAATAACCAGGTGTTTTGATGAAAAGGAGCTGGTGGTGGGAGCGGGCGTTGTTGGCAGTGTGGGGGTTGGTTACTGTGGTGTTGACACAGAGCTACTCCGGCAACCTCATGGCTCTCCTGACTGTCAGACATATCTCCCAGCCCATCCAGTCCCTCCAAGACATTGTGGACTCCAAGTCTGTTATTCTGCTGTTACTAAAGAGTACATCAAAAACCATCCATATTACTGTAAATAAATAACTGTCATTTGTTTTTATTAATATGTTAACAGATATATATAAATAATTACAAAGCATCAATGCTAGAGTAACAAATATCAATGCAATGTGTTATGTTGTTGAATATTCAAGTTACTAGGTTCCAGTTAGTAGTTACTAGTAACTACAGTTATTATCAATGAAAGCAAGGCCAGTTACTAGGTTCTAGTTCAAGAAAAGAAGTTTTCATTAGTTTACACCTAGCCAAGCATAACTAGAGTTGACCTACCTAGCACTGTGAACACATTACATTCTCATGACCTTTCAGTCACTAGTCAGTAACTCCATTCACCCTTCACTAAACATATAAACGTTATAAAATAATTCTAACTTGGGGATACACTGTAACATATCTCTTGTCAATAGTATCATGAATGTTAACTTAGCTAGATGTATCCTTTACAGCAGCAGCAAATTTATTACAATAAAACTATTGTGGAGTATCCAAAGAAAACTTTAGACAGTTTTCCTTTCACCATTGATCTTGCTTTCCGGAAAAATCTCGGCCACTACCTATATTACTAGAGGTTTACTACATTATTTTTGTAGACTTATTTTCAGAAAGTGTTATAATTTCTCTGACTGGGTGAAAGTTCTTTTGTGTCTATATATTTTTCATCATAAACTATTTTTTGTTGTAATTGTTTTGGGAAGGAGAAAATAGGAATTAAATAATTGTTCTAAAAATAGTGATAGATAAGCACATTTAACAAGTTTAAAAATGCTTAAATTTTCCTAAACTTGCATTTAATTAAAAGTTATTCTCTAATGTAATGCTCTTGTTATACCACTGCAACCATAACCTGATTTAATCAACAGTCTCCGTCAGTTTCTAAATACTCGGTCTTAAGATTTTGTTAACCTCGTGCATCAAAATCACTTCACACCTTCATAGACACATGTTCCAGACCTGACACGTCCACCTGTAAATTGTTATTCCTTGCATATGTAATGTAATCCCTATGTGTTCAACATTGTTGAACAATAATAATAACAATAATAAAACGTACTTGAACTTGAATTGTAAATATAGTCACCGTTTCAGATAAATGTAATCAATTTCCAATTCAATAATAACCCATTTTTACTCACACTCAGTGAGTTTAGTTAGACCCTTTGAACTGCAATTCATAACTTACAGAAAATTTCTCTCAACTAGCACAGAAAACATTAACACTCCCTTTTGAGTGTAACACTTGTTTTGACCTCATAGTAATCTTTGTTATTTTTGAGCTAAAAAAAAAAATTGGCTAATATTATTGTGCTGTAACACATAAAGTACCAAAAACTTCACCTTTTAATGTAATACTTTATTAATATAAAGTAACAAAAAGTGCACCTTTTAATGTAATACTTTAGTAATTACAACATTTTTCTCAACAGTGAATCTTAGGTCTGAAATGACCTTATATTTATATATTAGATTGAGTACATGGTGGTGTCCGGGGCAATGCCAAAACATAGCGTCATAAAGATATTGAAGCCCAGGTCAACCATCTGGCACCAAATGGTTTGTGCCTTAGGAGCCAACCCTAAATATTTATTATAGGGACTCAATCAGCCACCTCCCACCAATTTCACTTAGTGGTCAAAATGAGAGCAGCTCATCTTTCAATACGATGAATTGGGCTTACTTCAAGAAAACAGCAAACGTTGTTGAAACTTTTACAAATGTTTCCAAAGTGTTGGTAATGACAAGGTTTGTAAAAACTGCAGCATGCATTTGAGCAAGGTTTTATCCAAAAATGGTATATATATATATATATATATATATATATATATATATATATATAATATATATATATATATATATATATATATATATTAATATAATATATATATATATATATATATATATATATATATATATATATATATATATATATATATATATGTCGTACCTAGTAGCCAGAACGCACTTCTCAGCCTACTATGCAAGGCCCGATTTGCCTAATAGGCCAAGTTTTCATGAATTAATTGTTTTTCGACTACCTAACCTATTTAACCTAACCTAACCTAACTTTTTCGGCTACCTAACCTAACCTAACCTATAAAGATAGGTTAGGTTAGGTTAGATAGGGTTGGTTAGGTTCGGTCATATATCTACGTTAATTTTAACTCCAATAAAAAAAAATTGACCTCATTCATAATGAAATGGGTAGCTTTATCATTTCATAAGAAAAAATTTAGAGAAAATATATTAATTCAGGAAAACTTGGCTTATTAGGCAATTCGGGCCTTGCATAGTAGGCCAAAAAGTGAGTTCTGGCTACTAGGTACGACATATATATATATATATATATATATATATATATATATATATATATATATATATATATATATATATATATATATAAATACGTTTAAAATATAATTTATACTTTAGTAAAATTCATTACTAAATTGTAAAGGTTATTTTATGGTTTTATGAAACATTTGTAGAATATTTAGACGTTTAGAATTAAATGTATGTAATGTTTTGAAAAATACATTAACATAAGTTTGAAATGTTGTTTCTTAGCTGTATGAAGGACACATGTAACATTAATATAGCCTTTTACTGGAATACAAAATTAGGATGCATCCAAATACCTCTTTAAGATATGAGAACTAAACCAGACACCAGAAGATAGGGAGACAACGACGATTGATTCGGTAAGCTTCGGCCATTATCAAATTGATTATGATATTAGTGGCAATCGACTTGATAACAGACCAAAACATCGTCGTCTCCTCATCTTCTAGTGAGTGGTTTAGTTTTATATCTTCTAACCACGTTAATGTGACTCATCATCTGTATCAGCTTAACACATACAGCTGTGTTATGGTGGTGATATACAGCTGTGTTATGGTGGTGATATACAGCTGTGTTATGGTGGTGATATAGAGCTGTGTTATGGTGGTCATATACAGCTGTGTTATGGTGGTGATATAGAGCTGTGTTATGGTGGTCATATACAGCTGTGTTATGGTGGTGATATAGAGCTGTGTTATGGTGGTCATATACAGCTGTGTTATGGTGGTGATATAGAGCTGTGTTATGGTGGTCATATACAGCTGTGTTATGGTGGTGATATACAGCTGTGTTATGGTGGTCATATACAGCTGTGTTATGTGGTCATATACAGCTGTGTTATGGTGGTCATATACAACTGTGTTATGGTGGTCATATACAGCTGTGTTATGGTGGTCATATACAGCTGTGTTATGGTGGTCATATACAGCTGTGTTATGGTGGTCATATACAGCTGTGTTATGGTGGTCATATACAGCTGTGTTATGGTGGTCATATACAGCTGTGTTATGGTGGTCATATACAACTGTGTTATGGTGGTCATATACAACTGTGTTATGGTGGTCATATACAACTGTGTTATGGTGGTCATATACAGCTGTGTTATGGTGGTCATATACAGCTGTGTTATGGTGGTCATATACAACTGTGTTATGGTGGTCATATACAACTGTGTTATGGTGGTCATATACAGCTGTGTTATGGTGGTCATATACAGCTGTGTTATGGTGGTCATATACAGCTGTGTTATGGTGGTCATATACAACTGTGTTATGGTGGTCATATACAACTGTGTTATGGTGGTCATATACAGCTGTGTTATGGTGGTCATATACAACTGTGTTATGGTGGTAATATAAAATTGGGTAATGGTGGTCATATACAGCCGGTCGGTCAGGGAGCTGGTCGACCAAGCGGACAGCACGCTGGACTTGTGATCCTGTGGTCCTGGGTTCGATCCCAGGCGCCGGCGAGAAACAATGGACAGAGTTTCTTTCACCCTATGCCCCTGTTACCTAGGAGTAAAATAGGTACCTGGGTGTTAGTCAGCTGTCACGGGCTGCTTCCTAGGGGTGGAGGCCTGGTCGAGGACCGGGCCGCGGGACACTAAAAAGCCTCGAATTCATCTCAAGATAACCTCAAGATACACCTGTGTTATAGTGGTCATAGACAGCTGTGGTATTGTACTCACCAATTTGTGCTTGCGGGAGTTGAGCTTTGTCTCTTTAATTCCGTCTCTCAACCGACAATCATCTGGTGGTAAGGGCACCTGTCACCCGGTGCATTGTGGTCAAATAGAGCTGTTATTGTGGTCATATACAGCTGTGTTATTGTGGTAATTTACAACTGTGTTATTGTTGACATTTAAAACTACGTTATGGTCTATTGGGGAAAGTATATGGTATTATGGGGGGGGGGTGTCTGACAGCAGAGTGAACAGCGCTTCAGATTCGTAGTCCTGAAGTTTCGGGTTCAATTCCCGGTGAAGGCAGAAACAAAAAGGGTAGAATTTCTTTTACCCTGTTGCACCTGTTACCTAGCAGTAAATAGGTACCTTGGAGGTAGACGGCTGCTACCGGCTGCTTCCTGGGGGTGTGTAACAAAAATAAGGCCTGGTCGAGGACTGGGCCGTGAGGACGATAAGCCCCGAAATCATCTCAAGATAACCTCAAGATAAGATAGTGGTCAAATACAACTGTGTTATAGTGGACATTTAGAACTGTGTTATGGTGGTCATATACAGCTGTATTATGGTGGTCATATACAGCTGGTGTAATGGTGGTCATATACATCTGTGTTATGGTGGTCATATACAACTGTGTATGGTGGTCATATACAGCTGTGTTATGTGGTCATATACAACTGTGTTATGGTGGTCATATACAACTGTGTTATGGTGGTCATATACAGCTGTGTTATGGTGGTCATATACAACTGTGTTATGGTGGTCATATACAGCTGTGTTATGGTGGTCATATACAGCTGTGTTATGGTGGTCATATACAACTGTGTTATGGTGGTCATATACAACTGTGTTATGGTGATCATATACAGCCGTGTTATGGTGGTCATATACAGCTGTGTTATGATGGTCATATACAACTGTGTAATGGGGTCATATACAGCTGTGTTATGGTGATCATATACAGCTGTGTTATGGTGATCATATACAGCCGTGTTATGGTGGTCATATACAGCCGTGTTATGGTGGTCATATACAGCCGTGTTATGGTAGTCATATAATCATATTGGAGGAACGCAACAGTAGAAAATCGTCGACATGGAATGTTGTAAATGACAAAGGTCGTAAGAAGACTTTGACAAGGCCACCTACAGATATCATAAAGACTTCCAACTCATTCACTGTGCTGGAGGACGCATGCTGTGTGGGGACGGTAGTCCCATCGAAAGTCAAGACAACGAAAGGAGTGAAGGTCCCTCAAGGTGCTCTCAAAGTAAAGGAAGCACCTAAGCAATTTTGGTTATTGGAGGTTCACAGGTGAGGTATCTGGATATAACTTTTGTGCCAAAGATAGGGGGAAAAGGTAAAGGGTTTTTCTATCCGGCGCAGGATTTAGTAAATTGTTAACAACTTGGACGATATTATGGCTGGAAATGGGGACAAACCCATTATTTGTATCAGTGCCGGTGGAAATGAGGTTGGACGAGCTAGAAATAAGAAACTGATACAAAGGTTTAAGCCATATCCATAGACAGCCATAGAATTAGTTATTAAGAAGGGAGGAATCTCCATCATATGTGGCATTCTTCCAAGAAAGAGAGTTGGAAATCAATGTTTGTCGAGGGCACTTGCTGTTAATTGCCGATTGGACAAATATTGCAATATCATTTATTGATAACTGGGAATACTTCTATGGAAGAAATGACATGTATGATCGGGATGGGGTGCATATATCCATGCTGGTGTTGGTGCTGTGGCCAACTCGTTGGAACCAGTGGTGGGAGGGATTTGTTTGGGTTTAAACTGTTAGTAGATAGTGGTATGGGAATTGATATCGAGAAAGGAGGTAATAAAAATACGTGTTTCCAGGAGAAACAATTGGGCAAAATGATCAGGGAAGGAGTGGAGCCTCAAAATAACAATTCACTTAGGGTACAATTCACACGAACAGTGGAAGTCTAAGAAACAAAATAAACTATTTAAATACTTTTGTATGCACGGAAAAATAGATATTATTACACTTACCGAAACGTCGATGAACGTAGAAAATAGAGAGCTATTAGCAGAATATCAAATAAATCAGGGATTTAAACTATTTCACACACATAGATATATTAGACGAGAAGGGGGAGTAGCCATGTATGTTAAGGAAAATTTGAAATGCAGTCTCAAAGAGGGAATCAAAACTGGGCCACACATAGAAACTATTTGGCAAGAATTAAACGAAAAAGCAAATTATCTTATATAAGGAGTTATATAGGCCACCAAATTTAGACAGAATGGAAGCAAAGCATCTATGGGATGAAATATTTAGATCATCTAGGTCTAACAGAATTTTTATCATGGGTGACTTTAATTTTAGTGGAATAAATTGGATTAGCAGAACAGGGAATAACGAAGCAGAAGATTTTCTAGAATTAACTGACGATTGAACTAACTTACTCAACACATTAAGAAACCAACACAAGGAAAATAATATTTTATATTCAGTGTTAACTAGCAGAGAAACACAGATTAATGACATCGAAATAGGGAGTGGACAGTGATCCCAAAGAAATCAGATTTAGCATGGAATGGAATAGATTCTGCAGGAGAAAATTCTGTATAAGTGCCACATTTCGAAAAACTAATTTTATTATCCTAAGAATTTTTGGGATCAAATAGATTGGAAAGTCTTGGGCATAGGGGGTGGGCCGGTCTTGGACCATGACGTGAACCCAGTAAAAGGGGATTTCGATTTGGATTCAAAACATAACTTATTTTAAAATATTTTAAGCAAAGCACAGGAACGTAGTATACCTTACTATAGAAAAGATCGAATACTAATGACCCGAAATGGATAACAAAGGATCTGAAAATCATTATGTGTAGAAGAGAGCTGGTACAAAAGGAATAAGAATGTGGAAGTCAGTTTAGAACAAGAATTCGTACAACTGGCTAGAAATGTTTTAAAAGAGATAAAGAGGGCAAAAAGAAACTATGAAGTTCGTATAGCAGGTCAAGCAAATGCAAATCCTAAAGTTTTTTCAGTTATATCGAACAAAGGTTAGGAAAAGGATAGGTCCATTAAAAACCGAGACAGATCAGATAGCGTCTTCAGATATGACGAAGAGATGTGTAGTATTTTTAGTAAATATTTTATCTCTGTATTTACTAAACAAGAACTTAACTCTATTCCTTCTATCGAATAAGTCTATGTGGGTGGAGATGAGGACAGGTTGACTAGTCTAACAGTTACTAGGGATGATGTGATTAAACAAATAGTGAAACTCAAACCAAACAAATCCCCAGGGCCGGACAAAGTGTTTTGCCAGGATGCTTAATTGATGATTGCAAAGAGGAGCTTTGCGAGCCGTTGTTTTAATCGTATTAATAAATCATTAGAGTCAGGCAGAGTGCCAGAGTCGTGGAAGGTTGCTAATGTGGTACCAATTTATATGAAAGGAGATAGATCCCTTGCCTTAATTATCGGCCAATTAGCCTAACGTTTATTGTGGGAAAGTTACTGGAATCGATATTTGCAAATACCATTCGTTTTCATCTTGAAAACATAAATTAATAAACAAGTCACAACATGGTTTTACAAATGGCCGTTCATGTTTAACTAATTTGCTATAATTTTATTCCAGCATAGTTGAGGCAGCTGACAGTGGTAAGGTTTGCGATGTTGTGTACCTTGACTTTAGCAAAACTTTGATACAGTGCCACATGAAAGACTAATTAAAAAGATAGAGGCTCAATGTATTCAGGGTGCTATATTAAGTTGGATTAGGGCATGGATATACCAATGGCAAGGAAACAGAGAGT
>WNGS01027144.1:11456-22936 GCA_020271785.1 Procambarus virginalis | reverse complement strand
GTTAGGTTAGGTTAGGTAGGGTTGGTTAGGTTCGGTCATATATCTACGTTATTTTTAACTCCAATAAAAAAAAATGACCTCATACATAATGAAATGGGTAGGTTTATCATTTCATAAGAAAAAAATTTGAGAAAATATATTAATTCAGGAAAACTTGGCTTATTAGGCAAATCGGGCCTTGCATAGTAGGCCAAAAAGTGAGTTCTGGCTACTAGGTACGACATATATATATATATTATATATATATATATATATAATATTATATATATATATATATATATATATATATATAATATATATATATATATAACTTTTTTTAGACACAACATCCACCAGGGACTTGAACCCTGGCCACCAAGATGGCAGTTACGCACATATACCAACTGCACCATACTCAGAGCCCCAAAAGAGTTGGGAATTCTTGGGTATTTAACACCCAGACAACACATCCTCTCCAGGTAATGGTATAGTGAGAGGCAATTGACGTTTTCCATCAAGCCCCTGTTATATGGGAATTTTCTCTTGTCACTTGCCTCTCTACCGTCTCTACGTCAATTGCCTCTCACTATACCATTTAAAGTATTTATTGCAACTCTTCTTAGCTTTTCGGAATTTGCAAATCAGTCCAAAAAATTCTTCATTATATGTTGAGGAAAATATTCCAATGCTTTAGAATAACTATCTTTATCAATTTATCTGTTTATCTATCTGTAGGCCTCTGACATAAATGCCTAAATCTTTTTTAGCACACTTCCAGGCTGATCTGTCTTGGAGAGAATAATTTAATGACGAAATACGATAATTATCTGTTTAATTATCAGTATAAATAATTATCACAATTCGTCAAAAATTATTAATCCATATTACAAATTTTATAATCAAAATTTTGATTAACATCAGAAATTTTAGGTGTTTAGAATTAAATATATAAAACATATTTATAGGAAATTAAGTGTCATTAAATATATATCTTTGTCGTGTTTCAGGTACCAAAATATCAGAAATATTCGTCAAACATCGAAAAATAGTGAAAAATATTAACCAAATTCTGTTGCCATCTGGCATTAGATTTGTGCAAAGTTTAATACGATTTGTTAAAAAATCGAATTTATACGATTATTTTTACTAATAAATCCGGCTGCAGCATGCCCCATCATATACCGGGTTCAATGAGGGCAGTGCATCATTGTTGTCTTACCTGATTACTTTATAACAATCGGTTTTTATGAAAAAAATATTGGAAAAATATGCATATAAAAGCATACTTTTGCTCGATGGCAACTCTTTCTAGTCGGTCAGCGGCACAGCTGAGGAGCACAGTGACTGAGTGTGTCATGGAGCAAAGATGGGTTATGATGCATTATATGTTGAAGCGGGTATCCCGTGGTTTATTCGCTCCGTTTACGTTTGTTTCGTGTTGCTTTCCCTATCAAAGAAAGCTAAACTTAACAGGAAAATACTGTTGGATGGCGTACAATACGAGAAAGGCGGAGATTAGTGAGTGTACATAGGGAGGGAGGGAAGAGTTCAGCGGGTCGCCGCCTCATGTAATACACAGCCTCTCTCACACCGCCCGCCTCAGTTCACACTCCCTGACTCTGTCTCAGTGCCACACACCTTGTCACTGTCCCAGTGCCACACAATGCCAACTCTTATCACCTATCTATCTATATAAATAATATGGGAGTATGTCTCCCAAGATTCTCCTACAGCTGACTTGAATGGCTCATTGCAGTGCACAGTGCACTGATCTTCGTGCACAAAGCCTATCTCTCTTGATCCTGGATAGTGATCTGGCATGTTGGGTATCTCCAGAATGCCCACTTAACCAGGAACACTTTCATAATACGGAGGCCGCCGTATGTCCAGGCAGAAAATAGATACAGGGAGTTAAGCAAACTTGCCACCAAGGGTCAGTGAGTACATGGCCTGGAGGAGAGTGTGACAGAGGGGAAGGCGCCAGCAGGGTCTGACCTCTGGGGTCAACTGGCGTGATGTTGAATAACAGCTATGACGTGTTCGTGACGTGTTCATGACGTCACCTCTCCTACTGCTCATCGAACGAGCTAATTTGATTGGTTCCCGCTCATTTGCTGCAATGCTATTGGTCAATTGTAACTCCTTTTGTGTTGTGTGCCACGAGATGCCCGGCACCCTTGCAAACTCATTCACGTGAGAGAGACCATACCCAGAGGACGTGTCATTCTGTCTATCGGCCAATAGAGTGAACACCGTCTATTCCTCATCGTCAAGTTAACTCAGCGTCTTTGCGATATACCACACTCGCCCAGAATCACGAGTGCGAATATATTGTTTAGAAGCCTAAAGTGACAAATCTCCAGAGCGAAACAGACTGATATCAGGTAACCCCTGGTGACAAAGATCGTCGTGAGTGACCTAGAGTGAACTAAGGCAGTGCCGCCGCTTAAGTAACCTGTGTGTGTGACCTTACCAGAAGTGTACCTGCATGGTATACCACAGCAGCCGCCAGCCGCCACTCATCCAGAGCGTGTACCTCAGTACCTCAGTACCTCAGTACCTCGAGCGCCCGCTGCCAGCTGCCGCCAGCCGCCGCCAGCCGCCGCCAGCCGCCGCCAGCCGCCGCCGCCCTCACTCCGACGTGACGTTACCACCTTACGCACCGCCAGTGCCAGTGTGTGTGTGTGTGTCTTTCTGTTAAGCATACAGCACGCCCTACTCACGAAATCATCTCAAGATACTGCGAGTACCCTCCATGTCTACGAGCGAAACCAGCTATCAGGCCACCTACGAGTGCTTGTATAAACGTGTCTGAGTGAGTGAGTAAGGAAAGGTACCTTATCTGTAAGTACAAGATCTTGTCATTGTTTTATTGTGTCTGTGTTGATCTGAGGTATCAACCACAGTTCTCACCTTCTTATACCTGTCGCAGGTTATAGGTGAATCGACGGTGAATGCGTGTTTATCTGTGTGGTATCACGGCATTTCACTCGTCTGTGAATGTGAGCTTCACATACACCACACATTTAGTATTGTGTGATTATTATTGTGCATGTTATTGCCTGTCCCATTGACAGTGCATTGGTGATTTATTGCATATCATCATTACCGAGTATCCGGTTGGAACTCTTGTGATCCCCTTTGCATACCGGCAGTTAGGTTGCCGTGTTAGTGATTGGCTGTCAACTGTGTTAAGTTAGGTGTTTCTCCACGAGTGGATACGAGTCGATTAGCCAGACGTCAAGAGTCTCGCTAATGCAACCATAGCTTTGCTGACGCCAATCTAAAGTAAATCAAGCACCCTGTGTATTAGTGGTTAAGTTAGTAAATAAACTACTGTTAAGCTTTATGCGGTGTTTCCGTTGAACCACTTCTGAATACTGCCAATATTACTCAAGCCTTCAGCTCTAAGTGTCTTCAACACCGAGTTGCCTAATTCACTAAACTATAAATTTGATGAGGACCCTAGGAGTCCCTTAAAGTGTTACATCATTGAGGAGATTCCAACGACCAACGTGGAGCAGGACCAGGTGAGGCTAGTCTGAGAAGAGACCCACAAGGACTCTAACTCGACCTTGCTCCCAGGCCCTGTACGGTTGCTCTCGTATTTTCTATTCTGCTAATTCCGACAGCTTCGTGAAGCGTCTGCCACATGTACATTGGCGACGTACGCATTGCAGTCGTGAAAGCAAAAAAGAAACACCCCACATCTGGCGCCCAACGTGGGCTTAGTTGGAACCTATGAGCTAGGTTGTACAGTAAAATTTCGCACTTAAATTTTCCCTGAAAATTCAAAAGTGACGAGCAGTATTCAGAGGATGTTTAACACCCTGTTAGGTACACACACCACCAGTATGTCTGAGTGTGTAGAGTACAAACAGCGCTACCTGCATCTTCACCTGGCCTTGACCGCTCGTAGACCTGACGACTACGACACTCTTACTGAGCTAGAGTGTAAGGAACGAGTGGAACAGCACATGAGGGCCGTGGAAGAGGTGATGCTACAAGCACACATGCAGGGTAGTGCTGAGGTGGCGTGCACGAGTCTCATCACACTGGATGAAGCTATCGGTGGTGAGACCCCAGTGAGAGATAACACAGTGGGAGAGACCCCAGTGAGAGACAACTTGGAGGTAGAGACCCCTGTGGGTGACGTCACCGAGAATGATGTCACTAGAATCACGCGCGCTGCGGAAGAAAACGGAGTCACGCGGGAATCTAGCCCTTTAAATACTCCGTTGGGGGGATTCTATGGGGAAGAATCTCGGCCCAAAAGGTCCTTGTGGACGACACCAACTCAAAGAGTAGGTATTACAGGCTCGCAATTATTCACCTTAGAGGAATACCGTAACCAAGTTAGGGAGTTGGGATTCGAAGGGAATAAAGTAGCAGAGCAAGCTATGAAACTCTGGACTGATCAGCAGGACAGAGAAAGTAAACTGTGGACTGATCAGCAAGAGAGAGAAAACAAACGCTGGACTGATCAGCAGAACCGAGAAAGTACTGAACGCATAGCTCGCATGCAGTTGCAAGCAAGGCAGGATGACCAGACAAGTGGTCGTTCAACAGAGACTAACGTTGAACAAGGTAAGACTGTCAAACTACCTAAACTAGCTAACTTTGATGAGAGGGACGACTCGATGGATGCATACATCAAGCGTTTCGAAGGTCACGCCGCTGATTGCGGGTGGGAAAGATCAAAGTGGGCACTCGCTCTTAGTGCATTGTTAAAGGGTAGGGCACTAACTATCTACCACAGTCTGGGTCCGCACCAGCGCGGAGATTACGAGGCATTGACAACAGCGCTGCTGAACGGTTTTGGCATCACTGCAGACCGGATGCTAGAGAATTTCCGTAGAGCTCAATTGCAAAAAGGTGAGACATATGTGCTAATGTTACAGCGGTTAGAATCGAGTCTAAACCGTTACTGTGAACTCATGGAGACTGCTCCTGGGAGCATGGAGTTCTATCAACTGATGATTCGTGAACAGTTCTTAGAAGCATGCGAATCGTCTCTGCGTGTCAAGCTCAAAGAGCAAGAAATTGTGTCAAATCTGTCTATGGCCAAGCAAGCTGATCTGTGGGCTGGGGCCAGGAGACAGGTGAAAGGGGTGAAGCCGCACGAGAAGCATCATGCTACAGGTATTGGCGATAGAGCTAAGCTTAAGACTGGTGTGTCGGGGGAGCAGGGAAACTCCTCCAACAAGCATGTGCACAAGTGCTACACCTGTGGTAAGCCAGGTCATCGTGCAGCTGATTGCAAGGTAAAACCGAAATCAGGTTACATAGCAGGTGTGAGCTCAAGTGGTAAGAATCATCCCAACGTCGGAAAGGATCCACTAGCTTGGACCCTTGAGGTGGTGGACGAAAATGTTAACGGAAAATCGGCGAAAATCTTCCGTGACAAAGGCGCCACTACTCACATGGTAAGAAAGAGCCTAGTACAGCCAGGATCTGAGACAGGTAGACATATCTATGTCAAATTCCCAAATGGCTATACTAAAGAGATGGTGGAGGTGTATGTGTGGGTCGACACACCTTACATCAAAGGTAAAATCCGCGCCGTTCAACAGGAACGTGCTATATATGGATTACTATTGGGAAATGTTCCGGGAATCTCTGATTGCCCGAGTCCACCCTCGAAGAAAACGGGGGAGCGTGAGGACACTGCTTCAGCTGTATGCAGTCGTCCTCAGCCAGCTGATGCCAAGGGCGACTCGCCCGGGGATGACGTCACAGGGAGTGACCACACCCTCACCCAGCTGAAGAATAAGGGAGTGTCTGAAAAGGTGAAACAAGCAAAAGAACACATGCTCAAACGCTACGAGGACCCTCCTGTAGATGGATCCACAAAGCCGAAGAAGCATGTAAGACGTAAGAGCAGGAGAGGACCGCAGGGCTCGACATCGACAGGGCCGATCGACCACCCTCTGCTCTCAGCAACGATCGCCGGTGTCTCAGTGATAACCGCCGACGAGGAGGTAGGTCAGCCAGGTCTCTTCAATCAACAGCAGCAGGAGACACACCGAGATGTTAAGGTTGATGATCAGCTGTCTGAAGATCAAGTCGACCAGGTTACTCGACTGGTAGCAGAGTACAAGGAGGTGCTCTCTGACGTCACTAAAGTAGCAAAGGTAGAGGGTTACCGCATACCTTTGCTAGAGCAACAAGCGGTACGAACAAAACCATATCCTGTTCCTCATCACCTTGTACCACAGGTGAGAGAAGAACTGGCATCTATGATTAATGCAGGAGTAATAGAGAAGTCGACCTCACCGTACTCAAGCCCGATGGTGTTAATGAAGAAGCCTGGGGGAGGTTTGCGCATCTGCCTCGACTTCAGGAAGTTGAACTCCATCATAGAGTTTGATGCTAAACTGATGTTCAATCAGAATGAGATCTTCTCGAGGTTAGCTTCCAGTTGCTATTTCTCCAAGCTTGATCTGACAAAAGGATTTTGGCAGATTCCATTACATGAAGACAGTAAGCACTGCACTGCTTTCATGACAAGCGAAGGTCTCTTCCAGTTCACAGTTCTTCCGTTTGGACTGGTGAACGCCCCTGCCGTGTTCAACAGAACTATGCGCAAGGTCTTGGGGGGTACTGGAGTAGAAGTGTTCGTGGACGATGTGTTCATCCACTCTGCTACGTGGGAAGAACATCTGACCTTGCTAAGGCATTTGTTGGCAAGACTACAAGAAGTAGGAAAGGTTGCAAAACCCACTAAGTGTGAGTTGGGGTGCAAGGAGGTCAGGTACCTTGGTCACGTGATAGGGGGAGGGTTCACCAGGCCGCTGCCTGAGAAGATCACCAAGATCAGTGAAGCCGCTCCACCCGCTACCAAGACTCAGGTTAAGTCATTCCTGGGACTTGCAGGGTACTACAGAACTTTCATTCCCAATTTCACGTCTATAGCAACTCCGCTAACTAATCTCACCAAGAAGAATGCACCTGTTAGAGTACGTTGGACAGAAATGGAGAACTCAGCATTCTCGACGCTCAAGAAGAAGCTGACTGAAGCACCCATCCTTAGACTACCAGATTCTACCAGGGAGTACATCCTCCGGACAGATGCCTCAAATACAGGTATTGGTGCTGTACTCATGCAAGAGTACTACAGTGAAATCTGGCCAGTTGCGTACTCCAGTCGTAAATTGAGCGATGCTGAGCAGAAGTACTCCACTGTAGAAAAGGACCTCCTTGCTGCTGTCGTGGGAGTAAGGAAATTCTACCAGTATCTCTACAGTAAGCGTTTTACGTTTCAATCACCAACCCCTCAGCCACATCGGTACACTTAAAAACGCAAACCCTAGAATAATGCACTGGGTGTTGTTCCTTCAACTGTTCACATTCCGCGTGGTTTACATAAAGGGAGCCAACAATGTAGGTGCTGACTGGTTGAGTAGGTCAGGGGTGATTAACGAGACGTTGAACGAGGGAGACATGAGCGAGGAAATGCAACGCGAATCACCGGACACTGGTTCCCAGTGTGTCTCTGATTTTTCAGGCATGATACAGGTGGAGAGAGACAGTGGACAGACTAGCGCCACTCAGGGTTTCGAGGCGTTGAGCCGACCCAGACCTGGAGCTACGTCCGACCACAGTGCCTGCTCAAGACCTGAACAGATAGCCACATGTGATCCGGTGACTGAAGAAATTCCTCACTTACCAGAAGGAAATAGTCTAGACGAGGCCCGCCTTGCCTAGAAGTATAGAAAACGGGGTCCGCTGGACCCGGCCGCGCAACGTGCACTCAGTTTGTGCACATGTCGTCAGCGGTGTGAGTTTGAACGAGCACCACATGTGGAGCTCGATCTTTGTTGGGGGTGATGTGGGAGTATGTCTCCCAAGATTCTCCCACAGCTGACTTGAATGGCTCATTGCAGTGCACAGTGCACTGATCTTCGTGCACAAAGCCTATCTCTCTTAATCCTGGATAGTGATCTGGCATGTTGGGTATCTCCAGAATGCCCACTTAACCAGGAACACTTTCATAATACGTAGGCCGCCGTATGTCCAGGCAGAAAGTAGATACAGGGAGTTAAGCATACTTGCCACCAAAGGGTCAGTGAGTACATGGCTGGGAGAGTGTGACAGAGGGGAAGGCGCCAGCAGCGTCTGACCTCTGGGGTCAACCGGCGCGATGTTGAATAACAGCTATGACGTGTTGTGACGTGTTCATGACGTCACTCTGCTACTGCTCATCGAACGAGCTAATATGATTGGTTCCCGCTCATTTGCTGCAATGCTATTGGTCAATTGTAACTCCTTTTGTGTTGTGTGCCACGAGATGCCCGGCACCCTTGCAAACTCATTCACGTGAGAGAGACCATACCAGAGGACGTGTTTCTGTCTACCGGCCAATAGACTGAACACCGTCTATTCCTCACCGTCAAGTTAACTCAGCGTCTTTGCGATATACCACACTCGCCCAGAATCACGAGTGCGAATATATTGTTTAGAAGCCTAAAGTGACAAATCTCCAGAGCGAAACAGACTGGTATCAGGTAACCCCTGGTGACAAAGATCGTCGTGAGTGACCTAGAGTGAACTAAGGCAGTGCCGCCGCCTAAGTAACCTGTGTGTGTGACTTTACCACAGTGTACCTGCATGATATACCACAGCAGCCGCCGCCGCCACTCATCCCGAGCGTGTACCTCAGTACCTCAGTACCTCGAGCGCCCGCCGCCAGCTGCCGCCAGCCGCCACTCATCCGCGTGTACCTCAGTACCTCAGTACCTCGACGCCCGCCGCCAGCTGCCGCCAGCCGCCGCCGCCTCACTTCGACGTGACGTCACCACCTTACGCACACCATGCCATGTGTGTGCGTGTGTCTGTCTGTTCATACAGCACGCCCTACTCACGAAATCATCTCAAGATACTGCGAGTACCCTCCGTGTCTACGAGCGAAACCAGCTATCAGGCCACCTACGAGTGCTTGTATAAACGTGTCTGAGTGAGTGAGTAAGGAAAGGTACCTTTCTGAAGTAAAAGATCTTGTCATTGTTTTATTGTGTCTGTGTTGATCTGAGGGATCAACCACAGTTCTCACCTTCTTATACCTGTCGCAGGTTATAGGTGAATCGACGGTGAATGCGTGTTTATCTGTGTGGTATCACGGCATTTCACTCGTCTGGGAATGTGAGCTTCACATACACCACACATTTAGTATTGTGTGATTATTATTGTGCATGTTATTGCCTGTCCCATTGACAGTGCATGTTGATTTATTGCATATCATCATTACCGAGTATCCGGTGGAACTCTTGTGATCCCTTTGCATACCGGCAGTTAGGTTGCCGTGTTAGTGATTGGCTGTCAACTGTGTTAAGTTAGGTGTTTCTCCACGAGTGGATACGAGTCGATTAGCCAGACGTCAAGAGTCTCGCTAATGCAACCATAGCTTTGCTGACGCCAATCGAAAGTAAATCAAGCACCCTGTGTATTAGTGGTTAAGTTAGTAATAAACTACTGTTAAGCGCTTTATGCGGTGTTTCCGTTGAACCACTTCTGAATACTGCCAATATTACTCAGCCTTCAGCTCTAAGTGTCTTCAACACCGAGTTGCCTGTAAGTCACTAAACTATAAATTTGATGAGGACCCTAGGAGTCCCTTAAAGTGTTACATCATTGAGGAGATTCCAACGACCACGTGGAGCAGGACCAGGTGAGGCTAGTCTGAGAAGAGACCCACAAGGACTCTAACTCGACCTTGCTCCCAGGCCCTGTACGGTTGCTCTCGTATTTTCTATTCTGCTAATTCCGACAGCTTGTGAAGCCCCACATGTACATGGGTGTATTTGGTGAAATGCAATGCCCAAAAAAACCACCCAAGTCCGGCGGTGGGTGGGGTGGGTTCAAATAGCTTCGGCTATCACCTCATTATCCGGCGTGATTGTCAAGTGGTTTAGGCGTCTTGTACATACAGTTTGCGTTGCTCCTGGAGTATGGGTTCGAGTCACTTCTGGGGTGTGAGTTTTATATTCATATATATATATATATATATATAATATATATATATATATATAATATATATATATATATATATATATATATATAATATATATATATTGTGACGATAATCTCTTATCAGAGATTTTAGCCGCTATTTCTGTGACTCATCCGTCTCTCATCAATATACAAGACGTTTTGTAGTGGCTAAACGTACATATTAAGATAGCCCACTACCAGCAACTCCCTCCTCCCCCCCACTCCAACACCTGCTGCACGCACCTGGTCGACGCGCCGAACCCTCAACTGCCTAACTAGCGACTGCGGCCATCCAGCTTCCTCATTGGCCGCCAACCAACACGCCACTCCGCTCCTCGCCATCACAAGTCCTCGCCAGTTATTGTTGGAGTCCCTTGCGTTTCTGCCAGCCAGAATATTGTGTGCTCTCAAGCTATGACACCTAAGTGACTCACCTTGTGTGGTCAAATAAGGTTGATAGTTAGTGCTATATTCCAGCATTCATATTTTTTATTTACTTTTGTATGTCAATTCTCCTCCCCATTAACGTATCTATTTTCATGTTTATGTATATTTTTTCCACTTGACATTTTTTACCAGTAAGCAAGATTTTGCATTTTTTCAATTTGTGTTTTTTTATTGTTATTAAAATCCATTTTTTAATTATTGTCTTTTATATTTCCAACCTTACCACAGATTACCAATTACGCAGTCATTCTTTTTTTTTTCTTTTTTTTCCTTTTCTTTTTTTTAATATATTATATGTGGCCCAGCACTGACACCTGCTAGTTGGAAGACTGCCGACCACCATTCCAACTCGTACCGTCACAATATATATATAATATATATATATTATATATATAAATATATAACACTAGAAAAAGCCCTCAATAGGTGAAGGAAAGATGATGGAGAGTAGCTTCGGTTAGGTAAATATATATATATATAAATATATATATATATATATATATATATGTATATGTACCTAGTAGCCAGAACGTCGTACTCGGCCTACTATGCAAGGCCCGATTTGCCTAATGAGCCAGTTTTTCTGAATTGATATATTGTCTCTAATTTTTTCTTATGAAATGACAAAGCTCCCCATTTCAGTACGTATGAGGTCATTTTTTTTTTTTATTGGAGTTAAAATTCAAGTAGATATATGACCGAACCTAACCAACCCTACCTAACCTAACCTAAACCTATCTTTAGGTTGAGGTTAGGGTAGGTAGCCGAAAAAGTTAGGTAGGTTCGGTTAGGTAAATTAGGTAGTCGAAAGCAATTAATTCATGAAACTTGGCTTATTAGGCAAACCGGGCTTCAAACCTTACTTCTCATAGTAGGCTGAGAGTAAAGCCCATCGTAGAAGACGTTGATTGTTGAATTGGGCTTGCTGCAGGAAGCGTAGAAGATTGTGGTCCAAGTAGATAGTGGTAGACCGAGCACTTTTCAGGTATGGTACGAAGTGCTGTAAGTCAGGATGATGGAGAGTAGCTCCTTCTCGATAGTGCTGTAATTCTTCTGGTGTTGTA
>WNGS01027144.1:0-10456 GCA_020271785.1 Procambarus virginalis | reverse complement strand
GGGTCCGCTGGACCCGGCCGTGCAACGTGCACTCAGTTTGTGCACATGTCGTCAGCGGTGTGAGTTTGAACGAGCACCACATGTGGAGCTCGATCTTTGTTGGGGGGTGATGTGGGAGTATGTCTCCCAAGATTCTCCCACAGCTGACTTGAATGGCTCATTGCAGTGCACAGTGCACTGATCTTCGTGCACAAAGCCTATCTCTCTTGATCCTGGATAGTGATCTGGCATGTTGGGTATCTCCAGAATGCCCACTTAACCAGGAACACTTTCATAATACGGAGGCCGCCGTATGTCCAGGCAGAAAATAGATACAGGGAGTTAAGCAAACTTGCCACCAAAGGGTCAGTGAGTACATGGCCTGGAGGAGAGTGTGACAGAGGGGAAGGCGCCAGCAGCGTCTGACCTCTGGGGTCAACTGGCGCGATGTTGAATACCAGCTATGACGTGTTCGTGACGTGTTCATGACGTCACCTCTCCTACTGCTCATTGAACGAGCTAATATGATTGGTTCCCGCTCATTTGCTGCAATGCTATTGGTCAATTGTAACTCCTTTTGTGTTGTGTGCCACGAGATGCCGGCACCCTTGCAAACTCATTCACGTGAGAGAGACCATACCCAGAGGACGTGTCATTCTGTCTATCGGCCAATAGAGTGAACACCGTCTATTTCTCACCGTCAAGTTAACTCAGCGTCTTTGTGATATACCACACTCGCCCAGAATCACGAGTGCGAATATATTGTTTAGAAGCCTAAAGTGACAAATCTCCAGAGCGAAACAGACTGGTATCAGGTAACCCCTGGTGACAAAGATCGTCGTGAGTGACCTAGAGTGAACTAAGGCAGTGCCGCCGCCTAAGTAACCTGTGTGTGTGACTTTACCACAAGTGTACCTGCATGATATACCACAGCAGCCGCCAGCCGCCACTCATCCCGAGCGAGCAGTACCTCAGCTGCCGCCAGCCGCCACTCATCCCGAGCGTGTACCTCAGTACCTCAGTACCTCGAGCGCCCGCCGCCAGCTGCGCCAGCCGCCGCCGCCTCACTTCGACGTGACGTCACCACCTTACGCACCACCAGTGCCAGTGTGTGTGCGTGTGTCTGTCTGTTAAGCATACAGCACGCCTACTCACGAAATCATCTCAAGATACTGCGAGTACCCTCCGTGTCTACGAGCGAAACCAGCTATCAGGCCACCTACGAGTGCTTGTATAAACGTGTCTGAGTGAGTGAGTAAGGAAAGGTACCTTTCCTACGAAAGGAAAAGTACGAGATCTTGTCATTGTTTTATTGTGTCTGTGTTGATCTGAGGTATCAACCACAGTTCTCACCTTCTTATACCTGTCGCAGGTTATAGGTGAATCGACGGTGAATGCGTGTTTATCTGTGTGGTATCACGGCATTTCACTCGTCTGGGAATGTGAGCTTCACATACACCACACATTTAGTATTGTGTGATTATTATTGTGCATGTTATTGCCTGTCCCATTGACAGTGCATTGGTTGATTTATTGCATATCATCATTACCGAGTATCCGGATGGAACTCTTGTGATCCCTTTGCATACCGGCAGTTAGGTTGCCGTGTTAGTGATTGGCTGTCAACTGTGTTAAGTTAGGTGGTCCTCCACGAGTGGATACGAGTCGATTAGCCAGACGTCAAGAGTCTCGCTAATACAACCAAAGCCTTTCTGACGCCAATCGAAAGTAAATCAAGCACCCTGTGTATTAGTGGTTAAGTTAGTAATAAACTACTTTATGCGCTTTATGCGGTGTTTCCGTTGAACCACTTCTGAATACTGCGAATATTACTCAAGCCTTCAGCTCTAAGTGTCTTCAACACCGAGTTGCCTGTATTCACTAAACTATAAATTTGATCAGGACCCTAGGAGTTCCTTAAAGTGTTACATCATTGAGGAGATTCCAACGACCAACGTGGAGCAGGACCAGGTGAGGCTAGTCTGAGAAGAGACCCACAAGGACTCTAACTCGACCTTGCTCCCAGGCCCTGTATGGTTGCTCTCGTATTTTCTATTCTGCTAATTCCGACAGCTTCGTGAAGCGTCTGCCACATTTACATTGGCGACGTACACATTGCAGTCGTGAAAGCAAAAAAAGAAACACCCCACAAATAAAAATGTAAATGTTCGTGTATTCAAAATCGCTAATCTCCAAAAATTCTTCACCGATTACTTTGAAATTTTGATACAACGTTCCATTTGAATACGCTCGTTTTTTATATACCTACTATATAGATGCCACACATGTGACAGGTAAAAATGTGTTTTTTTTAAACATCGCCATCTATTGCAAATATAAGTAAAACACGCAATAATAAATATGTTACAATTCCATTTCAATGTTTCCGATTGCATTGATAAATTGAATTTTCATAGACTTCGATATATTTTAATTTTGATTTTATTATTTTGAGTGACATTGTGTTGTAGTTGAGCTGTGTTGTTTACCATACCATTCATTTGGCAAGTATAAGTATAAATGCCACACCTGTGACAGGTAAAAACATGTTTTTTTTTTAAACAGTACCATCTGTTGCACGTAAGAGCAACACATTGCTATACTAAATGTTACAATTCCATTTCAATGTTTCCGATTTTGCTGACAAAATAAATTTTCATAGATTTTGATTTATTTTCATTTTGATTTAACATTTTATTGTGACATTGCATTGGAATTGAGCTGTGTTGTTTACCATACCGTTCATTTCATGAGTAATGTTTATTTTTATATTTTTTCATTGCTCTTCATTTCGTTTTTTAACTGTGTTTCTTATATTTCAGTGATGGGAACATCAGATCATTTGGGGAATGCACTGGACAAGGGAGTAGGGAATGGTGGGAGGACTAGGGGACAGGGGAGAGGGGTAGCAGTGGGGAGGACGAGGGGACGGGGAAGCTGGGGATGGTGGGGACGAGGGAACATGGGAATGCAGAGTGGTCGGGAGTACAAAGAGACAGGGAATGGGGGGATGATGGGGAGGACGAGCAGATAGTAGAGGGGGAAATGGTAGGAGGACGAGGGGACGGGGAGTGGGAGATGGTGTGGAAGACGAGGGGATGGTGGACTGAGGAATGGTTAGGAGAACGAGGGGACGATGGAGTGGGGGATGGAGAGGAGGAGAAAGGGGTGGGGAATGGTGGGAAGATGAGGGGACTGGGGAGTGAGGAATGGTTGGGAGGACGAGGGGACAGGGGAGGAGGGGAAAGGTCGAAAGGACTGGGAAACACGTTAAGGTTGCTGTGGCCGGGTACTGCTAGTAGGCAATTAAATTACTGAATGTTATTTGTGTTCTACATTACCCAATGACTGCAATTTATGTTCACTTGTAGTGCCATTCATTACAACACAGGTAAATATGCAATACATTTGCTAATAACGTTAATTGACATCAAACTATACCTGTGAAATTCATTAAATATATTATAAAATTATATGTATATATTTATTAAATATGTGAACATATTTTTCCTGACTTCATTTCACAAAACATTGATCTGCAAATTTCACATATTCGAGTACGAATGCCAAGCAATGTTTATTAAAACATACAAGAAAATTATAAATTAGAACTACCATATTCATTGTCGATAACGTCAACCTCAAGTATCTCTAAAACAGAAAATTCAACTTTGAAACAGGTTCAAACATTCAGCTTATGACCGATTCTCACTACTTTTACATATTATGTGCAAAGTTCTGAGTTTTAGGGTGTTTACACGGTCGTTTATTCCTACAACTACAACTTTTGGAGCAATACATTTTTGCTTCAAAATTTTGCGCATATCTGGAAGGCCAAATTGACTATTTTTTTACAGTAAAAAATACTCTCAAACAATATTTTACAGCGTAGAAAATTAACATTATATGGAATTCTGATACCATAATGAATAAAATATAAATTGGTGACATTTTAAATGTTTAAATAAAATTTGAAATTGTGAAAATGTCAATTTTGTTAACTATTATATTTGTAATTTTTTTCTGTTCATGTTATGTATGATGTTGATCCATTAGGAAATGTTGGAGCATTTACCAAGTAGTTTATACACAAAAAATGAGAGAGTGTTTGAGGAAAGTTGAGAAAATGTTGGTCCGGCTCCCATAAACAACACTTGACATAGCAGTCAGAGATTAGAGCTAAGTGAAATTATAATAATAGAAAGTTACGTGCAACTAATTATTGATAGCATAGTGAATAGAGGGAGGGACCACTTAGTGATGAATTTATGTTTTGGAAAAAGTCGTCTTTATGTCAACCCCCGTTGTGAGTTCCAAGTCGTCGCTGTGACGTATCCTGTTCAAGATAAAAATCGGTGAAACAGTGAGTCCATTTTCGGAGAATATTTTAATCAGTAGAGCATGAAGTAAATGTCAGTATTAGATTAGTTCTCGGTTAAACCTCTAGACATTTATAGTCGTAATCTTGTTATTAGATATTTTCACCTACCCGAAACGCTATGCGAGCTAGTGGCTTTACAAGAATATAAAACTTCAATGCTCTGTACTCTCGTAAACCCAATGTACCTTCTTGTATATAAATAAACAAATAAATAAATAAATAAATTAGTCATTGTATTTTCACAAAATTTAAACCATCACATTTCAGATACATTAAGAACAATTGAGTTAGTTACCGAGTTTCAGCTCCTGTCCTCTGCCTTAATTCACTCTCATATTTTCGTTATTAAAAATGTAATTTTTCATGACAATCTTTTTTTTTTGCCTGATTGAAAACTATTCATTTCGCAACTGAAATCGCAACCGAAAATCGAAATCGCAACCCCACAACACAACAGTTCCAGAGACAAGAGGGGAACCCACAACCAGCATCCCAGCAACACCAGA
The DNA here is from genome assembly GCA_020271785.1 of Procambarus virginalis. Lineage (NCBI taxonomy): Eukaryota > Metazoa > Arthropoda > Malacostraca > Decapoda > Cambaridae > Procambarus > Procambarus virginalis. The sequence continues at coordinate 5,590 of WNGS01027144.1, read as the reverse complement.
GGGGAGGGCAACACCACCCCCCCCCTCTGCATAGAAACCCTCCCTTCCCCTCACCCTACCTGACCTCACCCAAATGCTCACCCAACCCTTCCTCCCCCCCCCCACCCCATTCTGAACCTATCGCCCCTGCCCCATTCCCATAATGTCCCCTCTCCCGCCTTTCCCCCCTCCCCCTTAATCCCATACCCTCCCAATCCCTCCTCCCCCCTCATCCCGTATCCTCCAGGTCCCCCCCCCTATCTCCTTAACTTACACCCTACCTGTCCCCCCTTCCCTTGCACCCCCACCCTCCACCCCAAAATCCTCTGGGATCCTGCAATCTACCTCACAGATCTTCTCACCTAGGAAACAGCTTTCCACACCAGCAAAATGCTCACAAGAAGGGGACTAGAAAATAAACAGAAGAAAGTGATCTTCAAGGCAATGTACACTAACATAGATGGGGATTACAAATAAAGCAAATGAACTAGGAGAATGGGTACCAGAGGAAAACCCAGACATAATAGCCCTCACAGAAACAAAGCTAACGAAAACGATAACAATCCTGTGTTCCCACAGGACTATTATGTTATGAGGAAAGAGAGGGAACAAAGAGGTGGTGGTGGTGTAGCTGTGCTGGTAAGAAATGGCTAGGATTTTGAGGAGATGGTTATTCGGGAGATTCAGAAAATTACAAGAGATGAGGTCAAGAAGCACCTTTAGGAGCTGGACGTGAGAAAAGCTGTTGGGCCGGATGGAATCTCGCCATGGGTATTGAAAGAGTGTGCAGGAGCACTTTGTTTGCCACTCTCCATAGTGTATAGTAGGTCACTGGAAACGGGAGACCTACCAGAAATATGGAACACAGCTAATGTAGTCCCAATATACAAAAAGGGTGACAGACAAGAGGCACTGAACTACAGGCCAGTGTCCTTGACTTGTATACCATGCAAGGTGATGGAGAAGATTGTGAGAAAAAACCTAGTAACACATCTGGAAAGACGAGATTTCGTGACAACAAATCAACATGGGTTCAGGGAGGGTAAATCTTGCCTTACAGGCTTAATAGAATTCTAAGATCCAGGTGACAAAGATTAAGGAAGAAAGAGAAGGATGGGCGGACTGCATTTTTTTGGACTGTCGGAAACCCTTTGACATAGTACCCCATAAAAGGCTGATACATAAGCTGGAGAAACAGGCAGGAGTAACTGGTAGGGCGCTCCAGTGGATAAGGGAGTACCTAAGCAATAAGAAGCAGAGAGTTACAGTGAGGGGTGAGACCTCAGATTGGCGTGAAGTCACCAGTGGAGTCCCACAGGGCTCTGTACTCGGACCTATCCTGTTTCTGATATATGTAAATGATCTCCCAGAGGGTATAGACTCATTCCTCTCAATGTTTGCTGACGACGCCAAAATTATGAGAAGGATTAAGACAGAGGAGGACAGCTTGAGGCTTCAAGAAGACCTGGACAAGCTGCAGGAATGGTTGAACAAATGGTTGTTAGAGTTTAACCCAAGCAAATGTAATGTAATGAAGATAGGGGTAGGAAGCAGGAGACCAGATACAAGGTATCATTTGGGAGATGAAATACTTCAGGAGTCAGAGAGAGAGAAAGACCTGGGGGTTGATATCACGCCAGACCTGTCCCCTGAAGCTCATATCAAGAGGATAACATCAGCTGCATATGCCAGGTTGGCTAACATAAGAACGGCCTTTAGAAACTTGTGTTAGGAATCTTTCAGAACGTTATATACTACATATGTCAGACCAATCCTGGAGTATGCGGCTCCAGCATGGAGTCCATATCTAGTCAAGCATAAGACTAAACTGGAAAAGGTTCAAAGGTTTGCCACCAGACTAGTACCCGAGCTGAGAGGTATGAACTACAATGAGAGACTACGAGAATTAAACCTCACTTAGTTGGAAGACAGAAGAGTTACGGTGGACATGATCACCACATTCAAGATTCTCAAGGGAATCGATAGGGTAGATAAAGACAGGCTATTTAACACAAGGGGCACACGCACTAGGGGACACAGGTGGAAACTGAGTGCCCAAATGAACCACAGAGATATTAGAAAGAATTTTCTTAGTGTCAGAGTGGTTAAGAAATGGAATGCATTAGGAAGTAATGTGGTGGAGGCTGACTCCATACACAGTTTCAAGTGTAGATATGATAGAGCCCAATAGGCTCAGGAACCTGTACACCTGTTGATTAACGGTCGAGAGGCGGGACCAAAGAGCCAGAGCTCAACCCCCGCAAGCACAATTAGGTGAGTACAATTAGGTGAGTACACACACTCACACACACACACACACACACACACACACACACACACACACACACACACACACACACACACACACACACACACACACACACACACACACACATCCTGTTTCTAATATATAAACGATCGTCCGGAGGGTATAGACTCATTCCTCTCTTTGTTTGCTGATGATGCAAAAATTATGAGAAGAATCAAGACGGATGAAGATAGACAGAGACTACAGGATGACCTGGATAAACTGGAGGCATGGTCTAGAAAATGGCTGCTAAAGTTCAACTCAGGAAAGTGTAAAGTAATGAAATTAAGCGAAGGGAGCAGAAGGCTGAACACAAGGTACCATCTGGGAGGTGAAATCCTGCATGAGTCAAGTAGAGAGAAAGATCTGGGGGTTGATGTCACACCGAGCCTGTCCCCAGAGGCCCACATCAAAAGTTGGCATATACTAGGTTGGCCAACATAAGAACTGCTTTTAGAAACCTTTTGTAAGAAATCGTTCAGGATTCTGTAAACCACTTATGTCAGACCAATCCTGAAATATGCAGCTCCAGCCTGGAAACCATACCTAGTTAAACACAAGACAACGTTAGAGAAGATTCAGCGGTTTGTCACCAGATTCGCCCCAGAACTGAGAGGTATGAACTACGAGGAAAGGCTAAAGGAGCTGAACCTCACGTCCCTGGAAAACAGAAGAGTAAGGGGAGACATGATAATCACCTACAAAATTCTCTAGGGAATTGACAGGGTGGACAAAGACAAACTCTTCAGCACGCGTGGAACACGAACAAGGGGACACAGGTGGAAACTTAGTACCCAAAAGAGCCACAGAGATATTAGAAATTATTTTTTCTGTGTCAGAGTAGTTAACAAATGGAATGCACTGGGCAGTGATGTGGTGGAGGCTGACTCCGTACACTGTTTCAAATGTGTTTAAATCTGTACACCAGTTGATTGGCGGGTGGAAGGCGGGACCACAGAGACAAAACTCAATCCCCGCAAGCACAACTAGGTGAGTACACACACACACATATTGATGTGGGGGCCGGTGGGTGAATGGACAGCGCTTGGGACTCGTAATTCCCGGGTACGGGTTCGATCCTGGGCGCCGTCGGAAACAGAAGGGCAGAGTTTCTTTCACCCTGTTTCACCAACCATTTGGGCTGGACGGTAGAGCGGCGGTCTCGCTTCATGCAGGTCGGCGTTCAATCCCCGACCGTCTAAGTGGTTGGGCACCATTCCTTACCCCCTGTCCCATCCCAAATCCTTATCCTGACCCCTTCCCAGTGCAATATAGACGTAATGACTTGGCGCTTTCCCCTGAAAGTTCCTTCCTTCCTTCACCCTGTTTCCTAGCAGTAAATAGGTACCTGGGAGTTAGATAACTGTTACAAGTTGCTTCCTGGGGTGTGTGTGTGTGTATGTGTATGTGAAAAAAAAGTAGTTAGTAACAGTTGATTGATTGACAGTTGAGATGCGGTCGAAAGAGCAGAGCCCAATCCCCGCAAGCACAACTAGGTGAGTAAAACTAGGTGAGTGAAACGGAAATGAAAGAATATAAAAGAAAGAGATTTAGGGCTGCTTTAGGGTAGTGCGCTGTCGCCAGAGGGACACATTAAGAACATTGTGTGAAGGAGTGTAAGCCTCGCATTCTAACTTCAGACTTACTTTTAATTACATAGTTGGTGAAATACTAAAGAAACTGTCCATGACTTTTGTGAGACCAAAATTGGAATATGCAGCAGTTGTGTGGTGACCATATCTCAAGAAGCACATCTATAAACTGGAAAAGGTGCAAAGGTATGCTACAAAATGGCTTCCGGAACTGAAAAGCTTGAGATACAAGGAGAGGCTAGAGGGGGGGTTAAATATGACCAAACTAGAAGATAGCAATAAGAGGTGATATGATCACCACTTACAAAATAATAAAAGAAATAAATATTAGAAGTTTTATTCTGCAAACAGAGTGGTAGACGGTTGGAACAAATTAAGTGAGAAGGTGAAGGAGGCCAAAACCATCAGTAGTTTCAAAACACAATATGTTAAAGAGGATTGTGAGCCCGCAACGCCACGAACGAGGCTCTCATCCGGTAACTACATTTAGGTACCTACACACATCCATTTAAGGAAATCAGAGCAATATTCAAATAACAACAACAAAAAACAGCCTCCCCCCTTCCACTAAGAGAGAGACCACCACCAGCAACTCTCCCCTCCACTAAGAGAGAGACCACCACCAGCAACTCTCCCCTCCACTAAGAGAGAGACCACCACCAGCAACTCTCCCCTCCACTAAGAGAGAGACCACCACCAGCAACTCTCCGTCGGAAATCCGACTCACATATTAACATAAGTTACCCTTAAATATCAGAGAATGGGAGATTCCCTGACGTCATCAACAGCACATAATATATTTAACTCTCATTTCTTTTTAAACCTCAGTCTAGTATTTAAACTAATTAAAAAAATTATTCACTAGGACTGGACATAATATAATACACAACTAAGTATAGCTTGACTCCCTTGTTACTGTTAAATAAAATCAGAAATAGAACCAGCACAAACATTGTTGGAACCCAGCTCGGGGAAGGGACGCGTACACACTGAACAGAGGTGGCTCCTTATGAGATCGGCATAACTCGTCATAGATACCCAGATTATGTGTCAACCAACCGAGTAACTGCCAGAACAGCCTCTCTACAACCACAGGAATACCTGAGTATCCGACTACCTTGTATTCTTTTATTAATGGTGTACAATAGATAATAATAGTTAGGTAGCCAGTTATACTGAGAGCTTAAACCTCACACCAAGTACGTACTTAGCATTATACATCCTCTTATTCCTTGTCATACCAGTACTTCATATGTTTAGGGCACCATTATTAATTCCTTTCATTCGGCAGGGAATATTTGATTTGGAGTAACTGAAAAGGCTGAGCTGGCCCACAAGTAGTCAAGATGGTTACTACTCTAGCTGAACAAGTGCGACCAGATAGCCACCATTACATGGCACCCTCAAGCACATAGCCAAACCCTAATCTCATGGAAGATTAACCCTACAGCTGCTAAGGGGTCCTGAGGAGATTTACAAATAATTAGGTGATATATCTATGTGGCAACTCCCACGCTGTCACGCGGGTGACGCGACCAGCTCGACGACCTGTGCGTCAACGCCCACATTTTGCCAGACTTCCTTGGTCTATTGCGCGCCAAAATATATCACCTACGATTTTTTTTTTAGTTTTTCCCCTGCTTGAGAGCACTAATTAACATTTTTATAAGACGAAATAATTTTTTAGAATTTTTTTCTTTGCTCACATGGG
>WNGS01027132.1:0-16704 GCA_020271785.1 Procambarus virginalis | reverse complement strand
GACACAATCCAGTACCACATGAGTAAAAGGCTCCTCTGGCACTACAATAGGGTATAATGGTGCCCGTGGCACAGTCTGATTAGGCTTACCAACAGTTTGACACAAACACAATTGTGACAATATCTGACCACATCTTTTTTGAGTTTTGGCCAATAGAAAAATTTACAGATCTTATGATACATACTGGTAATGCCTTGATGGCCTCCCATCAGGTCATCATGGGCAGCTTGCAATACCTGCTCTCTATACTCTGTTGGCACAACGAGCTGGGTTTTAGATTCACAATCGTCTGATGAGGGAGTTCCTGATGGTCTCCATCTTCTCATCAGACAACGATCATTGAAATAACAACCCCGTACTCTCCTCCAAAGTATCAATGGAGTCGGCTGCTTCTGCATAACATTCAGCTAGACTAGGATCAGTACTCTGTAACTTACTCAAGGTCTGGAACTCAACAGCTGGAGCGAGTGGGCAAGGAACTGGTACCTGGGCCACCTCTTCCAGACCATCTGGGTCAGAATAAATTAGGGCTTTGGCACCGGCCTCACTCTCGACATCCTCGTGAGCTAAAAATGTATCTTCAAGGTCCACCTCCACCTCCCTGTCTGAAGGGGTCCTGGCCTCGAGAACATCCACCTTGGTAGTAGCAGGACTTACCACATTCTGCTTACCCATGGATCTGGTCACAACACAGGCTGGATAAATGACACCATCATCCTCATCTGGTTGACCCAGTACTGCACTAGGGTTAGTAAACATAACAGGACAATCGGTCCCAGGGAGAGGAGGAGGAACGGCCGGCGGTCGGCCGAACGGACAGCACGCTGGACTTGTGATCCTGTGGTCCTGGGTTCGATCCCGGGCGCCAGCGAGAAACAATGGGCAGAGTTTCTTTCACCCTATGCCCCTGTTACCTAGCAGTAAAATAGGTACCTGGGTGTTAGTCAGCTGTCATGGGCTGCTTCCTGGAGGTGGAGGCCTGGTCGAGGACCGGGCCGTGGGGACACTAAAAGCCCCGAAATCATCTCAAGATAACCTCAAGATAACCCACTAACTTGACACTTGTCAAACTCATGACCTACAATGATAACAATCACAAGGATAGGCAACTGCTCACTGACTGCTACAGTGCACCAACCCGGTGTAATAGAAGAATTCAGGTTAACTTTAATTAATAGTACATGCTGGATATGACCTCCAAGTCCTTGCAATAACACTACCTTTCCAGTGTCTTCTGTGCTAACATCAGTAAGAACACGGCGAGAAATTAAAGACTGGGAAGCACCAGTGTCCCTTAACAACTGCACTGGCTTCCAGGTTCCACTAGTACATAATAAGGTACCCAAATGTAGGTATGGATCAAAATAAGTCATCTACTTGGGCATGACTGGAGCAACATTGGCATTAAAGGTTTGCAAACCCTACTCATAATCAGACCAGTTGGTCTCAACTCAGGGTGCAAAGCATAACAAGAATTTACCACATGACCTCTTCTCCTGCACTGCGTGCAATATCTGCCAGTGGTCGAAACAGCCAAACCATCTGCAGGCTTAATCACTACATTACTTGAGGTTAACAACCCTGTCTGTTGTTTCTCAGCTTTAGGCTTTACAGGAGAAGGGTTCAGGGGAGAAGGTGAGGTAGCTGGTCGGGTCTGGAAAACATGATTTTTAGGAGCATAAAGATTAGTTTTTGCATTATAATGATTTAGTGGTGCTCGAAAAGGCACTTTAGCAAGTAATTCATGCTCATCAGCTAGCTTGGCTAGTTTCATAAGATCAGTTTTTTTTTATTTTCTGCCATAAACAAAAACTAATTTCTGTGGTAGACATCCCAATACTTCCTCAGTTACTATTAGGTCTCTCCAAGTCTCAAACTCTTCAATATTAAGTGCTTTAACCCATCTATCAAAATGATTTATTTTAACACGTACAAAGTCAGAAATAGTCTGGTCATGTGCTCTTTTTAAACTTCTGAATTTTTGTCTATGTGCCTCTGGGATCTGCTGGTATGCATTCAAGATGCTCTGTTGAACAAATTTAAAATCGAAAGAATTCTCAGCAGGAATAGATGCAAATACCTCCTGAGCTTTACCCTTAAATTGTTCTTGCATAATGGCAACCCATTGATCCACAGGCCAGTTCATGCTGACTGCTCATTTCTTAAAATGCAAAAAAAAAAAATATTTATTAATCTTCTCATTGAACTTAGGTAAATCTACATGTTACTGTACTTGGAAGAACTATTTGTACTCTCTGGATTATTACTAGAGTTACTCAGCCCTGCTGCAATTCTCGGCTGTTCCAACTGTTATTATTTTCAGCCATACTCTGCTGAATTTCTAATTGCTGTTTCTTTGTTGCCTCAAGTTGCAACTGGGCTACTAAACGACTATTTTGTGCCTCAATCTCCAACCGTCGAGTTTCAAGCTCTCTCTGTTGAGCTTCAACCTCTAATATTTTCTGTTGCTTTTGGGCTTCGATCTTAGCATATGCTACTTGCGCTTTTAACTCAAGAAGCCTTAAAGCAATCTGGTCACTTGTCTCTTCTCGTACCTCATCCAGAATTTCTTCTTCTAACTCACCATTCTCTACTAAATGGATCACTATAACTCTCAATATTTGTGCCTTATTCATTTTATTGCTGGCTGTTAATTCTAGCTTATTTGCCATATTTATTAATGCAGACTTTTTTAGGCTTTTAATTCCCTCAAAGTCTGGGTTAGCCAACAACGATTCAACTTGATCGTCCATAGCTGGCTCAATTATCACAACTTAGCACTTAAAACAACACTGAAAATTATGCTTGGCCCCTGGCACAAGCTGAACACTTACCTCAAATCGTGAAGCGTTGAAAAGTTTTCACAGCAGCTTAGATCGAACATAGAATATGCACACAGGCTTGATTAGGTGTCACTATGTAATCACAGAGTACCTAGGAAGGCAACTGATATTAAAAATATGCACTGTCAATTTGTACATACATTACAGGGAATTAAAGTTTAAGATCCCGGACAGGCCCCCATTTGTTACAACCCTTGAGACCTTAGTAAGGTTCTTTTCCCACAGTGGTCAAAGTATATAAAAATCGGCCTTGCCAAATAGTGTCTAGGGTATGAATAAAACACTGCATAAACGGGAAAACCATATAACTGCGCTAAGGGTGACAAAACATAACATATAAATGGTAAAAATATAACAGCCATAAATATTCTTTAGCAGGCAATAATATCAATGAAAATCCTTAGTAAACACAGACCATCACTTAAAACACATGAATGAATAAATGGTGTAGCACAATTAGTCATACCAAGAGAATTAACTGAGTAATGAGCTAAATAAACAATATCCCCTAACTTAACTTGTACACATGTCTCCTCTCCATGCAGCTATGCTTGGAGAGACATGCATAAACATTTCATGGGAAACTGTTTTAAGTAATACAAGTCCTACAGGAGGAATAGAAAAATTGACTTCGGAAGCGCATCAAGTCTGTCTGAAACATGTTCCTTTGAGGAAAGCCAGAAAGAGATCCAACGTAGAAAGAGAACGCAGACGACACTATAAACGCAGAAAAAAAATAATGGAACTGCTTATGCAGACACGAATTTCCCGTCAAAGAAGGAATAATTTAAACAGGGAGATTGAAGAAATCGAGCGGAAATTGAAACACTCATATGAAACTGAAGAAAGGCAGTTAGAACAGAAAGCAATTCAGGTAATAAAGAAAAATCCAAAATACTTCTTCACATATGCAAAATCACAAGCAAAAACCACTGCCAGTATTCGACCTATTCGTACAAGTGAAGGTTCATACACGGAGAATGACAAAGAAATTAGTGAAATCCTAAAAAATCAGTATGAGGACATGTTTAGCATTCCAATAAACAAAATGAAAGTAGAAGATCCAGACAATTTCTTTATGCAGGGTATTCAAACACCTGTAAATATAACTGATATCAATACGAGCGCACTAAATTTTGAAAGAGAATTTAAAACATGCCCATGCACTCAGCCCCAGGTCCAGACTCATGGAATTCAATATTTATAAAGAAATGCAAAGTGCCAGTAGCACAGGCACTCAGTATAGTGTGGAGGAAGAGCTTGGACACGGGGGAGATACCAGATGCACTTAAAGTAGCAGACATAGCCCCTCCACACAAGGGAGGGAGCAAAGCATTGGCAAAGAATTATAGACCAGTTGCACTAACATCGCACATAATAAAAGTATTTGAGAGAGTGATTAGGAGTCAGGTCACCAATATCATTGAGATCAATGACCTTCACAACCCAGGCCAACATGGATTTCGAGCGGGAAGATCGTGCCTCTCACAGCTACTTGAGCACTACGACAAAGTCACTGAGGCATTAGAAGAAAAACAGAATGCTGATGTGATATACACGGATTTCGCAAAGGCTTTCGATAAATGTGACCATGGCGTGATAGCACACAAAATGAAGTCAGTGGGTATAACCGGTAAAGTAGGACGCTGCATGCTCAGTTTTCTGTCAAACAGGACTCAGCGAGTAACGGTCAACCATAAAAAATCTTGTCCAAGTGCAGTTAAAAGCTCTGTACCTAAGGGTACAGTCCTTGCACCGCTACTTTTCCTTATTCTCATATCAGATATAGACAAAAATACAAGTCACAGCTTCGTATCATCCTTTACAGCTGACACAAAAGTCAGTATGAAAATTACCTCGCTAAAGACATTGAAAAACTTCAAGCTGATATTAATAAATTTTCCGCTGGGCATCAGAAAATAACATGTTGTTTAACAGTGATAAATTCCAGGTACTCAGGTACGGTAAAAATGAGGACCTTAAACATAATACAGGGTATAAAACACAATCAAATGTACCCATAGTACGAAAATAGCATGTAAAGGATTTGGGAATAATGATGTCTGACGACCTAACGTTTAGGGAGCATAACCATGCAAATATTGCGACAGCTAGAAAAATGATAGGATGGATTACGAGAACTTTCAAATCCAGGGATCCCATCACAATGGTTGTACTCTTCAAGTCACTTGTGTTGTCCCGTCTTGAGTACTGCTCAGTACTCACTTCCCCCTTCAGAGCAGGAGAGATTGCTGAAACAGAGGGAATACAGAGAACATATATGGCACGCATAGACGCGATGAAGCACCTAAATTATTGGGATCGTCTCAAAGCCTTCCAAATGTACTCACTAGAAAGAAGAGGAGAGAGATATCAAATAATATACACCTGGAAGATACTGGAGGGCCAAGTACCAAATCTACACAGTAAAATAACAACGTACTGGAGTGAACAATATGGAAGAAAATGCAGAATAGAACCAGTGAAGAGCAGGGGTGCCATAGGCACAATCAGAGAACACTGTATAAACATCAGAGGTCCACACTTGTTCATCACCCTCCCAGCAAGCATAAGAAATATTGCCGGAACAACCGTGGACATCTTCAAGAGGAAATTAGATTTATTCCTCCAAGGAGTGCCGGACCAACCGGGCTGTGGTGGGTATGTGGGCCTGTGGGCCGCTCCAAGCAACATCCTAGTGGACCAAACTCTCACAAGTCAAGCCTGGCCTCGGGCCGGGCTTGGGAAGTAGAAGAACTCCCAGAACTCCATCAACCAGGTATTAACCAGCTACCCACGCATCTGAATAAAACCTCCGGCCAGCACACAGGCGTCCTACCAAAACATCAACTAAGCATCCGCATTCACTCTTGTGAAACTCTACTAACAAAAGTATAGGACTAAGAACTAAATAACTGGTAATCTTAAGAGTATATAATACTGTTACATTACTCACAAGAATTTAAAGGCAAACAATAACAAGAATTAATCAAGGTTGAAATATAAACGCTAGCTTGACAACAAGCCATCACTCTGGACACATCCAAATATGGTCATCCCCCCACACGGAAGAAACCACACTCCCTCCAACAGGAAATAACTGGCACAAGCCTCATAAAATAATAATTCAACTGAGGCACATTACAGCATGTTACAATATACATCATACAATAGTCTATAATCATACAATGTCAATCGGATACACAACTGGATACTATACTAATTATAGAACAGAACAGTAAAGTATTATAAGCATCATGGTAATGTTAGAATCCATACAAGATTAGTAACACCGTGCAAATTATTTAACCTGAATGATGTTGGATAGAACATTTATATTCATAGTGGAATTTTAGTTCATTACTTTGTTTACTGGATCAGCTGATTGCAGCTGTAAAAAACTCTTTCCAATAAAAGGCTGCATAATTTGCTAAATAGAACTAAATCAATTGCAAATTTATATTCCTTAATAAATTGTACAAGATTAGACTGGGTTTAATTCAATTTATGAATATATATAATTTATTCTTACGAGCTGGGCGGATGACGCAGTCGTAGCCATGAATTCTAGGAAGAATTTAGTGTTATTATGCCTAAGATTCTTAAGATTTAATATTGCTAATATTAATATTGCTTGTTAATAGTATTAGTAAATTAAAATGCCTAGTACAATAAGTACATCTTATTGCACTAGGGGTTAGTATTTGGGTGTTGGAAATTCCTGTTATGTGGGAGAACTCAGTGTCTAAAAAGTGTCTAAGAACTTGAGTGTCTAAAAAGTTATAAACTTCAGCTAGTGGTTATAGGCTAGTCTGTGCATTAAGCATTTGGCACTGAGTTCTCCCACATAACAGGGCTCGATGAGAGAGCACCAGAGGTCTCACACTATCTCATTGCCTGGGAGAGGATTGGAGTTCTGGTTGGTTAAATTCTCCAGAATTCCTACCTCTCTTATGGCTTTGAAGTATAGTGTAGTGGATACAGCATGCAACTGCCACCTCGTTGGCCAGTGTTCGAGTCCCCTGGTGGGTGGAGTGTGTAAAAAGTTATATATATATATATATATATATATATATATATATATATATATATATATATATATATATATATATATGTCGTACCTAGTAGCCAGAACGCACTTCTCAGCCTACTAAGCAAGGCCCGATTTGCCTAATAAGCCAAGTTTTCATGAATTAATTGTCTTTCGACTACCTAACCTACCTAACCTAACCTAACCTAACTTTTTCGGCTACCTGACCTAACCTAAAATATAAAGATAGGTTAGGTTAGGTTAGGTAGGGTTGGTTAGGTTCGGTCATATATCTATGTGAATTTTAACTCCAATAAAAATTTTTTATCTCATATATAATGAAATGGGTAGCTTTATCATTTCATAAGAAAAAAATTAGAGAAAATATATTAATTCATGAAAACTTGGCTTATTAGGCAAATCGGGCCTTGCATAGTAGGCTGAGAAGTGCGTTCTGGCTACTAGGTACGACATATATATATATATTGGTATATTTTGGTAGCAGTCTTTCCTGTAGACATATATTATTAAATATGACCGAAAAGGTAAGATTAATAATTCTAACACGAATTTTCTCTATTTTCCTTATGTTTCTTTTTACTGGTGACGGTAAATGAAAAATCAATTCTCCAAAATTCATTTTTATTTCTAGTCTGACGCGACACTTGAGCACGTTTCGTAAAACTTATTACATTTTCAAAGACTTTAGTTTATCTACACACAACTTATGCTTTATGAAACAAACATTGGCTCTTATACCTGCATTTGGGCGAGGTGATGTAATACAATAGTGGGGTGAAACACAGAACATGGAAAACGGGGTATAGATTTGTAGAAGTAGAGGTTGGGTACCAATAGAACTGCAGAAGGCCTATTGGCCCATATTTCTTGATGTTTCTATATTGGAGCGGAGTCTTGAAGTGGACTTCACTTCCTTTTGTCCGGTCGTGATGGTCAAGTCGATTAAGGCGTCCCTGTACATACCAGTTGCGTTGCTCCTGGCAGTATGGGTTCGAGTCACATCTGGGGTGTGAGTTTTCAGTTGCATATAGTCCTGAGGACCATTCAGGCTTGTTCGCATTTGTGTTCCTCACGAGTTCCCCCCAAAAATGAGGTGATTTGATGAAATGTTATGCCCAAGATTACCATCCGAGTGCCAGCAAGGAAGTGGTTCAAATAGCTTCGGCTATCACCTGCTTTTGTCCGGTCTTGATGGTCAAGCGGATTAAGGCGTCCCTGTACATACCAGTTGCGTTTCTCCTGGCAGTATGGGTTCGAGTCACTTCTGGGGTGAGAGTTTTCAGTTATATATATATATATATATATATATATATATATATATATATATATATATATATATATATATATATATATATATATATATATATATATATATGTTATTAAATATGACCGAAAAAGTAAGATTAATAATTGTAACACGAATTTTCTCAATTTTCCTTATGTTTCTTTTTACTGATGACGGTAAATTAAAAATCAATTCTCCAAAATTCATTCTTTATTTCTAGTCTGACGCGACACTTGAGCGCGTTTCGTAAAACTTATTACATTTTCAAAGACTTTAAGTTTATCTACACAGCTTTAAACATTGGCTCTTATACCTGCATTTGGGTGAGGTGATGTAATACATTAGTGGGGTGAAATACAGAACATGGAAAACGGGTATAGATTTGTAGAAGTTGAAGTCGGGGATATTGTTTATTTAGCTCATTACTCAGTTAATTCTCTTGGTATGACTAATTGTGCTACACCATTTATTCATTCATGTGTTTTAAGTGATGGTCTGTGTTTACTAAGGATTTTCATTGATATTATTGCCTGCTAAAGAATATTTATGGCTGTTATATTTTTACCATTTATATGTTATGTTTTGTCACCCTTAGCGCAGTTATATGGTTTTCCCGTTTATGCAGTGTTTTATTCATACCCTAGACACTATTTGGCAAGGCCGATTTTTATATACTTTGACCACTGTGGGAAAAGAACCTTACTAAGGTCTCAAGGGTTGTAACAAATGGGGGCCTGTCCGGGATCTTAAACTTTAATTCCCTGTAATGTATGTACAAATTGACAGTGCAAATTTTTAATATCAGTTGCCTTCCTAGGTACTCTGTGATTACATAGTGACACCTAATCAAGCCTGTGTGCATATTCTATGTTCGATCTAAGCTGCTGTGAAAACTTTTCAACGCTTCACGATTTGAGGTAAGTGTTCAGCTTGTGCCAGGGGCCAAGCATAATTTTCAGTGTTGTTTTAAGTGCTAAGTTGTGATAATTGAGCCAGCTATGGACGATCAAGTTGAATCGTTGTTGGCTAACCCAGACTTTGAGGGAATTAAAAGCCTAAAAAGTCTGCATTAATAAATATGGCAAATAAGCTAGAATTAACAGCCAGCAATAAAATGAATAAGGCACAAATATTGAGAGTTATAGTGATCCATTTAGTAGAGAATGGTGAGTTAAAAGAAGAAATTCTGGATGAGGTACGAGAAGAGACAAGTGACCAGATTGCTTTAAGGCTTCTTGAGTTAAAAGCGCAAGTAGCATATGCTAAGATCGAAGCCCAAAAGCAACAGAAAATATTAGAGGTTGAAGCTCAACAGAGAGAGCTTGAAACTCGACGGTTGGAGATTGAGGCACAAAATAGTCGTTTAGTAGCCCAGTTGCAACTTGAGGCAACAAAGAAACAGCAATTAGAAATTCAGCAGAGTATGGCTGAAAATAATAACAGGTTGGAACAGCCGAGAATTGCAGCAGGGCTGAGTAACTCTAGTAATAATCCAGAGAGTACAAATAGTTCTTCCAAGTACAGTAAACATGTAGATTCGGCCATCTGGTCCTCTACCTTCACGAAGGCCACATTCCCCCGCTGCTTAGGGCGTCTGCAGTCTCGCAAGAAGTGTCCGACTCCTCCGCAATTGAAGCAGCGAAGCTTCCTCGTCGGTGACCATCCACCACCGCTCGGCCTGGCAACACTTCCAGAGGCTGACGTTCCGTGTGTCTTCCTCGCACCATCTGTCGACCCCTTCGTCGCAGCCACAGCTCCTGAGCTCTCCGTTTGGGACTTCTTTACCGGCTCCACAGCACTCTTCGATCCTCTGCTGTCTCCACTCGAGGGGTAGGACTTGGGAGAACTCGCTCCCGTCCTCCACCCGTCTGACCTTCTATAATTTCTCCCATAACCGGAGAATGCGGGCGGGCGGTGCTGTCCCTCTCGACGTGGTCGTAAGGCTTCTTCCAGCATGTCAACTCGATCGGCCGCGGCTCTCAGGTCCTTAATGTCCGCCTCCTTCACTCTCATCCTGATCTCAGGAGAGAGAGCACGAACATGAACTTCTCCATGACCATCAGCCTCTTGACATCTTCAGCCAACCTTGCTCCTTCCGACTCCAGCCATTTCAGGAATTTCCTCTCCATGTCCCTCGCCGTCTCCGCATATGATTTACCTGGCGAACGGGTACATTCCCTGAACCTCTTCCTGTAGCATTCCGGCGTTAGCTTGAACGAATGGAGCACAGCCCTCTTTACAGCATCGTAGTTGGTACACTCTTGGAGGTCGAGCATATTGTAGGCTTCACGAGCTTCACCGGTGAGCCTTCCCTGAACCAGCTCCGCCCACTCTGCCCTCGGCCACTTCTTCAAAGTAGCGACCCTTTCAAAGTGATCGAAGAAGCCCTCAGCCTCATTAGGCACGAAGACTGGCAAATCCCTTTCTCTTACTCGGCGGTCTTCTTGCTGTGATGGGGCAAGAGGAGCTAGCCCTAGCTCAGCTCGCCTCAGCTCAACCACCTTGTTAGCCTCAACCTCTTGCTGCCTCATCCTAGCTTCCAGCTCGCGCTCCTCTCGTCTCAGCTGTGCCTCTCGTTCTGCTTCCTCACGCTTCAGCTGTGCCTCTCGTTCTGCTTCCTCACGCTTCAGCTGTGCCTCTCGTTCCTCTCGTTTCAGCTGCGCCTCTCGTTCCTCTCGTTTCAGCTGCGCTTCTCTTTCTGCTTCCTCACGCTTCAGCTGTGCTTCTCTTTCTGCTTCCTCACGCTTCAGCTGTGCTTCTCTTTCTGCTTCCTCACGCTTCAGCTGTGCTTATCTTTTTGCTTCCTCACGCTTCAGCTGTGCTTCTTGTTCACGCTCTTCCTTGCACAGCTGTGCTTCTTGTTCACGCTCTTCCTTGCGCAGCTGTGCTTCTGCTTCTCGTTCTTCTTTGCACAGCTGTGCTTCCAGCTGCAGCTTCATTATCTCCAGCTTGACGCTGCGCCTGCTGCTGCTGCTGGATCCTCTGCTGCTTCCACCAATGCTCAAGTTTTCTCCCACACTGGCAGGTGTCCGTGGCCGTTCCTCTCCAAAGGCTTCGTCTCGTGCCCTGAGCTGTGCCATGATCTCGAGTCTTCTCTCTCCCACTTTGGAAGCTCTCAACTTTATTCCAAAGTGGTCGGCGATCGATTGCAGCTGTGCCCTGGTGCACTCCTCCAGCACTTGCTCGTCTCTCGTGTCAATGAAACTCGTTACCTTATCACCCTCCATCTTGTGACTATGAGTGATAACCTCTGCCTGATACCTAATACCACTAACAGTGTACCACAATCGCAACCTTTATCTTGATCGTAATCCTGGCGAGGTCGTCAATGTCGGGTGGTTCACAGTATGGGAGGGGTGAGCAACAGTAAACTAGATATCCTCTCAACGGTCGCACTGGCGATAACCATTACTCACCGTAGTCCTGCGGGTCTTCACTCTATCCTCGCGGCGCCACTGTACGCCCAGGAGAGTACCCCAGTCGATCCCCCAACCGGCCTCTGATCAAAGAATGAGTGGAGACACAGATTGTTCCTTCAATTGTGTGCCTGGCCCGGCAAGGACTCTTATACTACTTACAAGGTCGCCAACTGGTGTTTTCCGGTGTCCAGTGACACTACAGTGGTGTTGCGTAATTGTGGTAACTGTGGCAAGAGCACACTCAATAAATCTGGTATCAGGCAAGTAATTATTCCTGTCACTCTGTCTTCTTTTCAAGTATTCCGTAATCACAAGATTTATGGAGGGGATGATACAAACACCAAGGTATTTTGGTATTTTACTTAAAACATCAAGATATTCATATATCCATAAACACACAAGTACAAGTGCAGCCGCCGCTCTCTCCTCAAAGATAATTTAGGGCACACCGATATGGCAACACACTTCCACCCCCAAGTCAAATGTCAAAAATCACCTGGGCCGCGCCCTGCAAGCCGTGTGAATGTTTATTGCTTGTTTTCCTGGTGTCACGCGCCCTGTTTCTTTAACTTCTCATGAATCACTATATTTGTCATCCACATAACATATCTATGATTTCGATAGAAAACAATAAACCACCATACTGGTCTCACGATCAATAACTCATTCCTACAGCACTTAACGTGATATTTCACTGTACTAGAGAACTGCGCTGTACTTGATAATAATTACAATGAATGCACTTAATCACGGTACTGTTCTTAGATTCAATAATTCCTCTCAAAGGCGATATCACAATTAATCACTTCACACATGTAAAATTATTCAATACACAGGCATATACATATATATAGATAAATGATAGATATCAATAATAGTAATCATACATATATTGGGCACATAGCCTAACACCAATAACTGGTTCACTAGTATATAGCCAGAGTATAGGAGTCGGTATATATATATATATATATATATATATATATATATATATATATATATATATATATATATATATATATATATATATATATATATATATATATATATATATATATATATATATATATATATATATATATATATATATATATATATATATATATATATATATATATATGCTCTCTCTAAAACATCATGGTAAAGTCACATGAAATAAATTCTTGTCACAGCAAATTCTTTAGTAAATCCAGGTGCTTGCACACACCACATATATATATATATATATATATATATATATATATATATATATATATATATATATATATATATATATATATATATATATATATATGTATATATATATATATAAATGAATACTGTGAGTGCTCTGTATAGCCTCACTCCGCACACTGTGCCTACTATGACATAGATCCAGGTAAGACTTGCTCACTACATGAAAGATACTCTGGCTAAATACATATAGCTGACTAAAGGGGAATTGGGAGGGTAACTATAATCACCTACTTCACCTACACCTTCGATGAGAGTTGAGTTGCAGCTCCTGGCCCAGGCTCTCGCCTCGTATACCCTCCAGAAACCCAAGCCAACGTCCCAGGATTATCGCGTCTCGCCGCGTTCTGTCCTCCGCAGGTCCGTGCTCCTCCTCCACGTCCAGTAGGGTTGGAGTCGGTCTCCTGGCCGTCAACTTCCCTTTTAATTACGGCTGCCAGCCTACGTCTCAGCGGTAGTCGTACGGATTCCCAATTAGTATCTTCTTTCACTGCTCTCCCAGTGGAATGGCCCGGCCACTACGATGTCACTGTGAAGCTATCAGACGTCCCAGACGATACTGCTTAAACTCCACCTGCACAGCACCCATTTCCAGAGCACTTGAAGCTCAATATTCTGTCAATTCCCTCGTCGGTCCACACACACATGGAATGAAGGAAGACTTCTTGGCGTACTTGCATACAACCGGTGACTCGTAAGGTTCCACGGGATCGGCATACTACTGTCGAACTGACAGGAGCATCGTTCACACATCCAACGTAGTTGACGAGTCGGTCAACAAGGTTTCCTCACGGTGGAATGGCCCAGCCACTATGCTGTCTCCTAAACGGGTGAACTGCCACTGACGTCACACACGTCACTGCCCAGACCACTTCTTGCAACGCATATGTCCCGGAGCACTTGTTGCTCAATATTCCGTCAATTCCTTCTTCGGTCCACACATGGAATGAAGGAAGACCTCTCAGAGTGCGTGCAGACAACAGGAGACGCTTATATCCACCGTAGCTCGGGTAATCCGTCAACTTGACAGAACTCCCTGGCGCACGTCTTGCCTCACTGACGTGCCGTGTGAGACTGTGGCGCCAGCACGGCGCTACGGCTGGACCCCCCTTCCTTCATGACATCATATTTGCCAAGGGAGGTTTCCATTGGCTCCCAGTGCCACGTCGCTGACGGTGACCAATCTGGTGTCACTGACGTCACACAGTTTTGGCGGGAGAACAGAGGAGTCACCGCCATATTGGCTTCCTAAAGGGCCTATACCACAGGCCAAAATACTCTTCTTTTACAAATTTATCGGCACTGCGAGAATACTATACTCTCCCACATATGTCAAACTGAGGCCCACGACGAAGAGAACGCTCGGGTAAAGTGGACATGACTCTTACAGCAGGCGTGGGAGAAATATAAGGGGGGGAACACCGTCACATATATATATATATATATATATATATATATATATATATATATATATATATATATATATATATATATATATATATATATATATATATATATATATATATATATATATATATATATGTCGTACCTAGTAGCCAGAACGCAATTCTCAGCCTACTATGCAAGGCCCGATTTGCCTAATAAGCCAAGTTTTCATGAATTAATTATTTTTCGACTACCTAACCTACCTAACCTAACCTAACCTAACCTAACTTTTTCGGCTACCTAACCTAACCTAAAAAGATAGGTTAGGTTAGGTTAGGTAGGGTTGGTTAGGTTCGGTCATATAACTACGTTAATTTTAACTCCAATAAAAAAATATTGACCTCATACATAATGAAATGGGTAGCTTTATCATTTCATAAGAAAAAAATTAGAAAAAATATATATTAATTAATGAAAACTTGGCTTATTAGGCAAATCGGGCTTAGCATAGTAGGCTGAGAAGTGCATTCTGGCTACTAGGTACGACATATATATATATATATATATATATATATATATATATATATATATATATATATATATATATATATATATATTATATATATATATAGTGAAGTTGAGGACTACGACCGTGCGCACCATCTGGACAGGTGGTCCTATTAGGACCAGCTGTCCAGATGGGTCAAAGGTATGTAGCCACATAGTGTTGTAGGGGAATTTCCCGGATGTTGGCGCGTGTCGGACGCCTGTGAGCGTCCAGTGTTTGGTTACGCGGTCTGGGATGATGGGGGTCATGTTGTTTAGGGGTAAGAGAGTATGTGGTGAATGTGGTAGAGTATGGAATATGAGGAGAAGAGTAGAATAGGGTGTATAAGAGTAGATGAATATGTATGGGTGTTTACCGTAGAGTTAATCCTGTGTGTAGATAAATAGTTTGATTAATAGATGAGTCTAAGTGTTAGTTATAGAGGGTGTGTGAAGGTGTGAGGGGGTCCCAACATAGGTGGATATGTTGATGGGGTGGGGGAGGGGTGAGGGGAGCTTCCCTCAGCGGGAGAGAGTTGGAGGGTCAATGTGGTTGAGAAGCGAGGGTGGAATGTGTTTGCGGTTTTTTGACGGTCATTATTTTCTTGGAAGAAAGTCTGTTTTATGTAATAATGCACGGGGGTTGTTGGAGCTAAACCAGGACGGATGTGGACCATTAGCCTTAATCGTTTTTTCAAGTTTATTTCTTCGAGCTATGCAGCTGTGTTTGGTGATGATCCATGAGGGTAATAGTTCAGCCATACATGGCAGGAAGTGTCGAGGAGGGTGAGAAAGAGAGAGCAGACACTCCTAAGATTTGAATGAGGTGAGGTAGCAGTTGGCAGAGAAGGTCTGTTTTATGTAACAATGCACGGGAGGTGTATAGGTGATAGACCAGGACGGATGTGGTCCATTAGCCGTAATCGTTTTTCAAAGTCTACAGAGAGGGGTGTGTACTGTCCCCCGTTCAGTGGCAAACTGAAGAGTATTTCCAGTAGGTGTTGGGTCATATTTTCCCCTCCCCACTTCCCACTCCCCCTCAGCTCCCTCGTCAGGAGACAAGCGGCATCTATCATGGGTAATTTCACACTCCATGGGTCTGGAGGCCTGCTTGAGAGAATTTTGACATAGCACACACACACACACGCACGCACGCACGCACGCACGCACGCACTCACGCACGCACGCACGCACGCACGCACACACCACACGCACACGCACACACACAATTGTGTGTGTGTGTGTGTGTGTGTGTGTGTGTGTGTGTGTGTGTGTGTGTGTGTGTGTGTTGTTGCGGTGGTGGATTTGGTGGTGTTACCGCTGACGGACCACCCAACCCCCAACTCGACAAATGCTCATATTTCACTAGGAGATCACACTAGGCACTTCTGGCTCTTGGAGAGAGCTCAACGTCACACGTTTAGGGGATGCGGCTCCAACACGCAGCTTGTTGTCACGTGCACACATCCACTTGACCGCTGTGACTCCCCACTCTATCCTTATGGAATATGACCTCCTCAATCCCCTTTGTCTTCCTAGACTTCGTCTTACCCTGTCCACAGCAGTGGTTCCTGTTTCTTGCTCTCCTCTCTCTCTCTCCTTTACTATTTCCTGGGAGCCTCACTGGGACAAGTGCAAACACCAGCAAATTTGAATACATTTACTGGACGAAGTACATAACATACACGCATACATATAATAATATGATGAATCCTATACTCTGTACTATTATAATCAGGTTTGCACTCCAACACCTCAGAACTCTATCCTCAGCTTGCTAAATGGTAGCTTCTCTTTGGTATTAACCTAATATTATCAACCTCCTCAAGTACTTAAGTCTTACAATATAATGTTACACTACCATCAAGAGAATGTATACATATATATATACCTATAAACACATATAAGGCAATCAGCATTTGAAAGCGATAACATACATAT
>WNGS01027128.1:0-15909 GCA_020271785.1 Procambarus virginalis | reverse complement strand
AATAAATTGTATCTAACTACTCGACGCCTCACCGAGCCTCAGTGGGTCCTCTCCGTTCTGCCTCTGTCTGCTCATTACAATATAAATTGATACCTTATATCATTAATTGTATGGTATATATGCCAGAAATCTTATTTTCTAATTGGGTGCAATAATTTTTACACAATAAAATCACCAAGATAGTAAGAGTGACTCTTCCCTTTATAATACATATTCATATATAACTGGATCCTTTAACACTTACAATGGGAAATATTCCCCAATTATAACATAATCAACTGCTTAAAACTCGCTGTACCGCGAGGAGGATTTTTAGCTTTTAAGACTAACTACAAATTAATACTTAAATGTAGGTAATTTGAGGATTATTCACATTATTAAAATATGACTTATAAGTTTAATATTGCTGCCATATCTGTGACGTCACCGCGAGGATTGAGTAACAACTATTTTCTTTGGCCTCGTAAGTGAGATAAAATCTAACACATCATATATTAAACAAATCAATATATTCAGTTCTGATTCGAATAAAACAGTCCAACTCCTAATTTTAAAACGGTTAATTCTCACATGAACGGCAGCATGCGTGTGGGGCCATATTGGTTTGGACGGCCAAGAGAACGTGGCGGTTTGGCCGGCCAAGAGAACGTGGCGGTTTGGCCGGCCAAGAGAACGTGGCGGTTTGGCCGGCCAAGAGAACGTGGCGGTTTGGCCGGCCAAGAGAACGTGGCGGTTTGGCCGGCCAAGAGAACGTGGCGGTTTGGCCGGCCAAGAGAACGTGGCGGTTTGGCCGGCCAAGAGAACGTGGCGGTTTGGCTGGCCAAGAGAACGTGGCGGTTTGGCCGGCCAAGAGAACGTGGCGGTTTGGCCGGCCAAGAGAACGTGGCGGTTTGGCCGGCCAAGAGAACGTGGCGGTTTGGCCGGCCAAGAGAACGTGGCGGTTTGGCCGGCCAAGAGAACGTGGCGGTTTGGCCGGCCAAGAGAACGTGGCGGTTTGGCCGGCCAAGAGAACGTGGCGGTTTGGCCGGCCAAGAGAACGTGGCGGTTTGGCCGGCCAAGAGAACGTGGCGGTTTGGACGGCCAAGAGAACGTGGCGGTTTGGACGGCCAAGAGAACGTGGCGGTTTGGACGGCCAAGAGAACGTGGCGGTTTGGACGGCCAAGAGAACGTGGCGGTTTGGACGGCCAAGAGAACGTGGCGGTTTGGACGGCCAAGAGAACGTGGCGGTTTGGACGGCCAAGAGAACGTGGCGGTTTGGACGGCCAAGAGAACGTGGCGGTTTGGACGGCCAAGAGAACGTGGCGGTTTGGACGGCCAAGAGAACGTGGCGGTTTGGACGGCCAAGAGAACGTGGCGGTTTGGACGGCCAAGAGAACGTGGCGGTTTGGACGGCCAAGAGAACGTGGTGGTTTGGACGGCCAAGAGAACGTGGCGGTTTGGACGGCCAAGAGAACGTGGTGGTTTGGACGGCCAAGAGAACTTGTCCCTCGACACGAGGAAGGGAAGATTATGAGCCAACAATGGACCCAACTGAAATACTCTAAAGTTGAAATCATACTGAACTCCTTTTTGTTTTTTTTTCAAAGAAAGATTAATTTTAAAATTTAGGGATGATATAAGTACAATTTCTCTGATCATGGAAGTTCATATGATGATTACATCCTTAAATGTAGGTATGGATTTCTTTTTTTAAAAGAAATGGATTTCTTTTAAAAGTCTTTGACTAAAGGTCAAAAATAATTTTGACCTTTAGTCAAGGACTCAAGGCCCCCGCACCACCATCTGGACTCTGCCTTGGATTACCAATCAGGGCTCTGATTTGGATTCCCCTGCAAGAACTCTGCCTTGGATTCCCTATCTGGACAAGGATACTTAAGTTATTACTGTCGAACTAAAAACAGTCGGTCAATTAATAATGCGCATAAATTTTAAACAGCAAAACTTTTTAAGAAGAAGCATGAGATCAGACAAATTTATGAATTGCCCCTAACCCCCTTCCCTCATCTCAATTCTGATAGTTGTGTTTAGTGTCACTAAACACACATCTTTTTCCTTAACTTTTCGTCGGCCTGTGATGGCAGCTGTGATGCTTTTCTCGTTGCCTAAGATACCGTCGGTACTTTGCCTGTTTTGGGCGGATTCTTTATGTGCGGATGAACGCCGACTCCACCGGGAGGTAGGTGGTCCTGTGTGGGACCCGCACTCTCGCCATGCGCCTCAGGGATCATATGCTATCCTGTTGGGTTTCCCTCTACGTATGTTTCATGCGGGCCAGCCCGGACATGTTTCAGGTGCAGCCTCCCGGGGCTGCGGGGTGTGCGGCACGCCGGGTCAATCCTGTTAACCTCTTCCGGGAGGAGTATTTTCCCCCTTTGTCGGCCCCGGACACGTCTCCTGGTGCTGGCATGTGTGTTAATCCCCTGCCGTATGTTGTCCCAGTGTCGGATCTGTGGTGTCTGTATATAGCTGAGATAGTCTTGGTAGTAAGGTTGATGTAAAGTCATTCCTGGTTACTGACTTTAATACTTATAAACGATTACATGACTATGGCTCCCAAGCTTGGCAGGCGTCCTGTGCGCTCTTGTTTACCTCCTCTAGTGGCGTCCAGCCGCCGCACATAGAAAACGGATGGTACCATTTTCTGTGAACATGACATCCCTCCTTTTCTTTAAAAAGAATGAATACAGGATGTCTACCATGCTTGTAGCACAAAGCAAAGTTATTGACACAAAGTAAGTTATTAACATATCAAGAGATATTGCATACATTTAACATTAATTACACACACAAAGAATTTAAACAATCTTTACCACAAAGGATTTCAATGTTAAAAATACATATGCAATGTTAAACAAACATGAAAGAAACTAATACAAAGTTACAAAATATTGAATGAGAGATCTGCATTATTCAAACAATATTAAATTTAGTTCAGCATAACAAGTAAATACTTTGCATTACATAGGAACACAATTAATCATCATATCGTGTAGGGCGTTTAACATGACGTTTTGGACGAGAGTCCTTAAATACAAAATATCCCTCGATGAATTGTTTATCGAGTTATAACTCATTTTTTCTTTTTCTTTTGCACGACTTTGCACTTCATCATTTTCTACACTAGTTGGAATCACTTTGAAATAAGCCATATTACGTGTTATACTATGATCTCTATTACTCGCTGTTACCATAGTTCCTTTTACACTAATCACTTTATATGGTTTTGTATCATACGGCATATCTAGCTTTCCCTCTTTTTTCTTTTTAACGAGAACAGTATCTCCAACCTTTATGAATTGTTCCTTTGCACGTTGATCATGAGCAATTTTCATTTTGCCCTTGGCTAGTGCATCCTTCTGAGCGAGACGTTTATCCGTTACCTTGGCTGGCATGACAGGTAGTGCGATTCTCATAGGACGTCCAAATAAAAGTTCGCCAGGCGACTTGCCCAGTGTTCCATGCGGTGTTGCACGGTAGTTCCTGAGAAAAGCATACATAGCTTGTTTCCAGGATCGTCCTTCGGCATGAGCACAGCGTACAGCTTTCATGAGAGGTTGCATGAATCTCTCTACTTCTCCATTTGCTTGAGGATGTAGTGGCATCACACGGCGGTGTTTGAATCCAATATGCTCAGCAAAGTTGACAAAGTCTTGTCCATTAAATGGCGGTCCATTGTCCGTCTTGACAACTTCAGGAATGCCAAAGTTTGAAAAGATCTTGTCGAGTTTCGGGATGACAGCCTTTGCAGATGTGGAAGTGATGATTTCTACTTCTGGATAACGTGAGTGATCATCAATGACTACCATCAAGTACTCTCCAGTTGGTAGCGGTCCACAGAAGTCCATCGATACTTCCATCCATGGTGCAGCAGGTAGTGGTGAAGGTTGTAGAGGTGTTGGTCTTGAAGTATCCACTGCAGCTTGGCAAGGGACACAGGCATCATGCATGTCCTTAGCTTGACGATCAATGCCAGGAAACCACACCTTTTCTCGTAGCAGCTGTTTGGTCCTTACAAGACCTTGGTGTCCTTGATGTGCAAGCTTCAGAGCACGTTGCTGGAGAACAGCTGGAATGACGATACGAGTACCTCGCAGCACGGTGTCGCGTTGTTGCGTAACACTTAATTCTGTCTGGATGCGTTCAAGTGCTTTGAATGCATCTTGGTCAACTCCTGAGGGTGGGATGCGTGGAAACTTTTTCTTAGTCAATGCATCCACTGTTGCTTGCAGAGTTGGGTCCTCTAGGGTTGCAGTACGGATTTCATCAAGAGTGAGAGCCTTAGGGACTGCATCACAGGTTACAGAGTGTACATATTCCTCGGCAACTTGCTGATGCTTGGTGATGGTGAAACTGTTGGCAGGATGTCGACTGATGTAATCAGCGGGATTGCCTGCACCTGGCTTGTATTTCACCGTAAAGTTGTATGGTTGCAGACGAAGAGCCCATCTCTCAATGCGAGCTGGTGGTTTGGACTTTGGATTATTGAAGATGGTCTCCAACGGTTTGTGGTCAGTGACTATCGTGGTAAAGGGTGCACCAAGCAGATACACATTGAAGTGTTCACAGCCCCATACAAGAGCAAGAGCTTCCTTCTCTGTCTGACTGTATCGTTGCTCAACATCTGTGAGAGAACGGCTGGCGTAGGCAATTACTACTCTTGAATCTGGTTGACCAGGTTTGTGTTGGGCTAACACAGCACCTAAACCAACAGGACTAGCATCCACCGTTAACTCAGTGTCCATTGATGGATCAAAGTATGCAGCAGTCGCATTTTCTACTAGTGCATCTTTCACAGCATCAAATGCATTTTGCTCGACATCGCTCCAGTACCATGATGCATTTTTCTTCAGGAGCTCACGTAGAGGCTTCGTAATGGTAGCAAAATCTGGAATGAAGCGAGAACAGTAGTTTGCCATTCCCAGAAAACTATGTACTTCAGTGGATGTTGAAGGAGGTGCAGCATTCTTGATATCTGCAACTTTCTTAGGATCTGGAGACAGACCTTTGTCACTAAGTACATGTCCAAAGAATTCAATTTTATGTTGATTGAACTCACACTTTGCTCGGCTTAGCGTCAAATTCTTTTCTCGTAAGCGTTGCAATGTTGCACGAAGAGCTTTGTCGTGTTCAGCTTGGGTACGGCCATAAACAATGATGTCATCAGACATGTTGTCAGCATTAGGTATATCTTGCAATACCTGGCTGATGATGTGCTGGAATACTTCAGCAGCACTGTTAATACCAAAACTCAGGCGCTTGTACCTATACAGACCTCGATGTGTCGTAAACGTTGTGATGAATCGACTCTCATCATCAAGTTCAAGCTGATGATAGCCCTTGTTTAAATCTAACTTGCTGAATACAGTTGCACCATTCAAGCGGTATATCATATCATCTACAGTGGGTGTAGGATGGCGTTCACGCATTATTGCCTTGTTGGGAACACGCATGTCTACACAAATGCGTATCTCATCTGGATTCTTCGGCTTTGGTGGAGTGACAATTGGGCTTACCCATGGTGTTGGGCCTGTTACCGGTTCAATGATATCTAGTTCTATCAGCCTATCCAGTTCGGCATCGACTTTCTTGCGAGTATGGAATGGTTGTCGGCGATGTGGTTGGGCAACTGGAATTACATCTGGGTTGATATGCAGATGTACCTTGCTATCAGTATAACAACCTATGGATTTAAACCGATCAGAAAATTCAGCAACAATAGCATCAACATTGTTTGCAGATTCCACTGCTACAGCATTAGAAAGCTGAAGTAGCCCCAATTTGGTTGAAGTCTTGTAACTGAGTAAAGACTCCTTTGCATTCCTAACAACATGGAATGTAGTAATGAGCATTGCATTCTTTGACTTAATCTCTGCAGTGAAAGTTCCAATCACTGGTAAGGCTACCTTTGAAGCATAGGCAGTGGCTTTGCCATTATAGTTTTCAAGCTTTGGGAACTGTTTTTTAAATTTTTCATAGTGGCACTCAGCAATGGTGTCAATGTTTGATCCAGTGTCAATGAGAATTTTGAGACAAATGCCAGCAATGTATACTATAGTCTCTGGGTTGTTTGGAAGATCATTCCATTCTGTGATTGATTGTACTCCATAAATATAATCACATTCACTGTCATCTGAGACTGGTTGTAATGAAATGTTGTCTTGTATATTATTAACATTCTTGATTTGAGGTGCAATATTGTGTTTGCCACCTCGACTCCTATGACTTGATCCTCGTACATTGCTTTTATTTATTGATTGTGGTTTCTTTAGTGCGGAACGACACATAGCACCAAAATGACCTAGTTTTCTACACTCATAGCACTTCTTACCTTGTGCAGGACAAACATTATCTTGGTGTGGGTAGTCTCCTCCACAATTGTAACATTTATTATTGACAACCTCTGATGTGAGTCGTTGTGACTGCTTGAGTCTTGTTCCATGACTCCAGTTGTGATGTGGTTCTCGGCTCAATTTAATGTTAGGTTTGGCATGATATCTTCTATGATCATGGTGTACTCCCTGAACCTTACATACTTCATGACTGTTAGTAACAGTGGCAGAACCGTTGTTGGCACTGCACTCCATGACACGAGCATCACGTGCAGCATCTTCCATTCGACGAGCCATATCCAGTATCTTGGTAAGAGAACTTTCATCATCAACAAGTTCTAGAGCTCTTCGACGAAGACGTGTAGATGTGCATGTTTCAATTATTTGCTGTTTGATTTCTTTGTCAACATCAGCAAACTCACAATGGGCTGCTAAACCCTGCAGACGTGTATGGTATTGATCAACAGTTTCATTAGAGAGTTGTTTTGCTCTCCTGAAATGCATAATTTCCATAGCAGTATTTTGCCTTGGTTTGAAATGCTCAGTTAATTTGGCCTTGGCAGTGTCATAATCTTTGGCACCACCAGTATCTTTCAGTGTATCAAAGATGTCACAAACTCTATCACCTGCATAGTGAAGCAGAAAGGCACGCTTTCTTTCAGCACTTTTGATGTCAGAAACTATCAACAAATTTTCAAACCTTTTAAGCCATTTGACCCACCTCTGTGACAGGTTTGTCTGGTCACAGTCAGGATCAAATGCAGGAAACTGAGGTATATTTGCCATTTTTACTGAATAAATTTAAACTTATCACTTAAAATGTTCCTCAGAATATATAACACTTACTGCACTGTATATGTTATTTAAGAATTCACTGTAATTACTTTAATTTTGCAAAGCACACAAGCATTTTAATGCAAAAGTTCACAACAGTGCACAACACAGCAGCAACTGACTTCTTACCTAGCCCTTGTGTACATGTGTTGTTCTCCTACTCACAGCAACACAGCAGTTGTTAGCAGTTGGTACAGCAATTGTCAGCAGTTGGTACAGCAGTAGGCAGCAGTTGTCAGCAGTAGGCAGCAGTTGGCAGCAGTAGGCAGCAGTTGGTTCACAGCGTGAAGAATTTTGTAGCACGGAGCGTCGTTTCGTAACCAAAACATCGGGTTTTGTACACTGCATCAAAGCGTCGTTTCGTACACAGCGTCGGCAGATTCCTCTCACACAGCAACAATCAGCACAGCTTGGGTAGCACACAGCATTGGCCAGCACACAGCAACGGCCAGCACACAGCAACGGTCAGCACACAGCATGGGTTAGCATACAGCATCGGGTATGGTGCTCACAGACAGCTTCTCTTTCCTCCTCTGGGCGAGACAGCATGCTCCTTCCTTGTGTTTTGTTGAACAAAATACCTGCGTTCCCAGTTCATCCTCGTCGCCAGTGTGGTGTCTGTGTATAGCTGAGATAGTCTTGGTAGTAAGGTTGATGTAAAGTCATTCCTGGTTACTGACTTTAATAACAATAAACGATTACATGACTATGGCTCCCAAGCTTGGCAGGCGTCCTGTGTGCTCTTGTTTACCTTCTCTAGTCTAGTGCGTCCAGCCGCCGCACATAGAAAACGGATGGTACCATTTTCTGTGAACATGACAGGACCGACCCTAGGGGGCCCATGCCAAGGTTGGCTGGTGTAGCCCAGCCTGTTCGTTCAGTCGTTTGTCTGGCTGGTGTAGCGCAGCCTGTTCGTCCGTAGACGTTTGCAGACGTTTGCCTGGCTGGTGTAGCCCAGCCTGTTCGACCTATACGTTTGTCTGGCTGGTGTAGCCCAGCCAGTTCGTCCCTAGACGTTTGTCTGGCTGGTGTAGCCCAGCCTGTTCATCCCTAGAAGTTTGGCTGGCTGGTGTAGCCCAGCCTGTTCGTACCTAGACGTTTGCCTGGCTGGTGTAGCCCAGCCCGTTCGTACCTAGACGTTTGTCTGGCTGGTGTAGCCCAGCCTGTTCGTACCTGACGTTTGTCTGGCTGGTGTAGCCCAGCCTGTTCGTCCCTAGACGTTTGTCTGGCTGGTGTAGCCCAGCCTGTTCGTCCTAGACGTTTGTCTGGCTGGTGTAGCCCAGCCTGTGCGTCCTAGACGTTTGTCTGGCTGGTGTAGTCCAGCCTGTTCGTCCCCAGGCGTTTGTTTGGCTGGTGTAGCTCAGCCTGTTCGTCCTAGACGTTTGTCTGGCTGGTGTAGCCCAGCCTGTTCGTACCTAGACGTTTGTCTGGCTGGTGTAGCCCAGCCTGTTCGTCCCTAGACGTTTGTCTGGCTGGTGTAGCCCAGCCTGTTCGTCCCCAGACGGTTGTCTGGCTGGTGTAGCTCAGCCTGTTCGTCCTAGACGTTTGTCTGGCTGGTGTAGCCCAGCCTGTTCGTACCTACATGTTTGTCTGGCTGGTGTAGCCCAGCCTGTTCGTACCTACACGTTTGTCTGGCTGGTGTAGCCCAGCCTGTTCGTACCTACACGTTTGTCTGGCTGGTGTAGCCCAGCCTGTTCGTACCTACACGTTTGTCCGGCTGGTGTAGCCCAGCCAGTTCGTACCTACACGTTTGTCTGGCTGGTGTAGCCCAGCCTGTTCGTACCTACTCGTTTGTCCGGCTGGCGTAGCCCAGCCTGTTCGTACCTACACGTTTGTCTGGCTGGTGTAGCCCAGCCTGTTCTTTCCTAGTCTTTTGTCTGGCTGGTGTAGCCCAGCCTGTTCGTCCTATACGTTGGGCTGTTCGGCGTAGCACAGCCTGTTCGTCCCAGTTGTTTGCCTGGCTCGTGTAGCCCAGCTTGTTCGTCCCAGACGTCTGTTTGGCTGGTGTAGCCCAGCTCGTTCGTCCCAGTCGTTTGTCAGGCTGGCGTAGCCCAGCTCGTTCGTCCCAGTCGTTTGTCAGGATGGTGTAGCCCAGTTCGTTCGTCCCAGACGTTTGTCAGGCTGGCGTAGCCCAGCTCGTTCGTCCCAGTCGTTTGTCTGGCTGGTGTAGCCCAGCTCGTTCGTCCCAGATGTTTGTCAGGCTGGCGTAGCCCAGCTCGTTCGTCCCAGTCGTTTGTCTGGCTGGTGTAGCCCAGCTCGTTCGCCCCAGATGTTTGTCTGGCTGGTGTAGCCCAGCTCGTTCGTCCCAGACGTTGTCTGGTTGGTGTAGCCCAACTCGTTCGTCCCAGACGTTTGTCTGGCTGGTGTAGCCCAGCTCGTTCGTCCCAGATGTTTGTCTGGCTGGTGTAGCCCAGCTCGTTCGTCCCAGACGTTTGTCTGGCTGATGTAGCCCAGCTCGTTCGTCACAGCTGCTTGTCTGGCTGGTGTAGCCCAGCTCGTTCGTCCCAGACGTTGTCTGGCTGGTGTAGCCCAGCTCGTTCGTCACAGCTGCTTGTCTGGTTGGTGTAGCCCAGCTCGTTCGTCCCAGACGTTGTCTGGCTGGTGTAGCCCAGCTCGTTCGTCCCAGACGTTGTCTGGCTGGTGTAGCCCAGCTCGTTCGTCCCAGACGTTTGTCTGGCTGATGTAGCCCAGCTCGCTCGTCCCAGACGTTGTCTGGCTGGTGTAGCCCAGCTCGCTCGTCCCAGACGTTTGTCTGGCTGATGTAGCCCAGCTCGTTCGTCACAGCTGCTTGTCTGGCTGGTGTAGCCCAGCTCGTTCGTCACAGCTGCTTGTCTGGCTGGCTCAGCCCCGCTTGTTCGTCACAGACTTTTGTCTTTTGTTGCACTTTTGAGAATATTATTGCTTTAGGCTAGCCATTCTCCCTTGTTTATTACTGTTTATTAACCATTCCATCCCTTGAACTTTACAGTTTACTCTATCCAAACCATACCATGCACTATTACTATTTAACCTACCATCCTATCCCTTGATTAATCCCGCTTTAAGCCAACAAATCTTCCCATGTTTATCACTATTTCTTTCGTTTGTTCATCTTATATCAAGTACATTATATTACGGTCTTATTCTATTTAGAATATATTATTCCCCTCCCGTTCTCACTGTTCTGTTCTACTCCTACAGGGTAGGCGCAGGACGTAGAGCGGTCTGTTGGCTTGGGTGGGCTACGACATGTTATCAATTATTTAAGTTTTCCTAAATTAATTTATTACATTGTTCAGCTTTCAGTTATGCCTTGTATTTACTTACTAATCCAGTTGCAGAGTTAAAGCAGTGTACATTGCTGTGGGATACGCAGTTAATTTGTTTCACTTTTGAGACTATTATTGTTTTAATCTAGACCAACTATTCCATGGATAAGTACTGTTTTAATTATCCATTCTATCCCATGGACATTAGTTTTAATCTATCCAAACTATACCTTGCATATATTACTGTTTAACCTACCCATCCTATACCTTGTATAGTCCTGCTTTAATCTACCCAAGTTATCCATGATTATCACTGTTTACTCTTTATTTGTTCAGCTTAAATTTACTTAAATAATACGTATTTACTTAATAATACTGTTGCAGTGTTAAAGCAGTGTCCATTTCTAGTGGGATACTCAAATAATTTTGCTTTTCACTTTCGAGATTAATTGTTTGAATTCTTCCAAACTATACCACGATTAATACTGTCTTAATATAATCAAACTATACAATGAATAATACGGTCTTAATATAACCAAACTACCATGAATAATACTGTTCAATCTTACATGAATATTACTCTCTTAATCTATTTAACTGACAGCTTTATTACATTGGTTTTATTACGATAGCTTTGGCTATCTGTCCGGTATTTTCACTCACTATGGTCAATTAACTTTACCTTTGCTTTTGTCTACTGGTGTATGTGACGGTTGCTGGTGCGGCAGCTGGGTCTCCCTGCCTGCTTTTTCCTGTTAGTCCTACCGATGCTTACTTTTTCATTTTCCGCAGTGGCGAGAAGCCGGATCACGCAGCAACTGCAACACGGAAGAGGGCTCGGGCGGCGGCGTGCGAGGACAACAGCGCAGTGGTGTGAGGACGCAGCCGGCCTGGGCCAGGACGAAACCCGCCCGTTTCGCCTCCCCCTCCTCGGGGGGGGGCTCTGATGTGGACGGCGACCACATTTCCCAGAGGCCCCCTGCCGGCAAAGCGGGGGTGGCACAGCGACGCAGCCTCCACCCCCTTTCGGCAGACGATTGGACGACGCTTCAGGCGCCCATCGCGCAGGCTCGGAGGCCCTCTCATGACACAAGCCTTCTGGGCATGGGGACCACTGAGGCCGACCCTGCCACGGCTGCTACAGCCGCCCCCCCCCCTTCCCCAACCGTCGACCAAGGGCCAGGGGGGGGCATAAGTCGAGGAGACGTGCGAGCTCCTCCAGTCTGTCCTCCTTTCCTTCCCAGTTCGGTAGCATAGTTGCTCTGCCACCTTGGGGTTTTTCCCTCGCGGCCAGCGGGCACTCGCCCTTCGGGGGGGGGGGGTCCGGCCTGCTGGCCCCTGCGGGGTGGGGGTGCAGCGCCCGTCCCCAATCTGTTCCGCTGTCCGCAGCTACTACTTTGACTTTACTGCCATTCTACTAGTAAGCCCTACCTTAAGTCGGCCTCTGGCCTGGGGTTATTTAGGAAATTCTTTCTCCTTATTCCTTGGCGGCTCGGCCTCTGGCCTGGGGTTATTTTCTTCTCCAAATTCATATCAGGCTTTCCCAGTCTCTATGTAATTTTCTGCCGCCTGTTTATTTCCAGCTAGGGTTTCCATTATGTTATGTTGTTCACTTATGGTGTCCTGACTGTTATACTTAGTTAGATTTGTTACATTCGCCTCACTGCTAATTCTAGACAATAGGCCATTAGTTTTCTGCAGAGTTTGTTACTAGGCTACAAGATTACTTTTATTTTACAGCGGGTGTACATTTTAAGTTGTTTCGTGTACTTTGAGTTAGCCACGGCTATGTTGTACATTTGTTAAGACCTACTTAGAAGCCTGTCTTACTCTGCAGAATTATTTATACTGTACTAATAAATTTACGCCCCGTACTGTTTGTGTCTTCCTTCCCCTGATCAGAAAAAGAAGCTATTAAATTCATTCGCCATTTCTAAATCAGATGACGGTGTTAGGCCATCCTTAGAGAGTGTTATCTGGTTGTGGGAGTGATGTTTAGTTCCTTGGATATTAGAGATGGTATTCCATGTGCTTTTCATGTTGCCTTTTGCTTCTTTGAATCTAGTCTCATAATATGAAAGTTTAGCTTTTCTTATGATACTGGTAAGCACTGATGAGTACCTTTTAACTACTTCCTTTGTAACTAGGCCAATCCTAAATTTCTTTTCATATTCATGTATTTTGTTGATTGATTTAATTATGCCACTTGTGAGCCACGGGTTATTTTTTCTTTTATCAGTTACTTATTTGGTAAGGAGGGGACAGTGAGTGTTGTTGAGGCTTAGAGTTTTGGAGAGAAAGAGGTTAGTTAATGAGTTTATATCCTGTGTATTATTAAATTCATATTTCCAGTTAATATTGTGAAGTGCATTAGAGAGATTGCCTAAAGCTGATTCACTGTGTAGCCTGAATGAGAGTTTCTTGGTTTCTGGTGGTGTTGTGTCCATGTTTGCTATGAGGAAGGTAGGATAGTGGTCAGTTGTTCTGTCATAAATTACCCCAGATGTAAGGGGAGCTGTTATATTAGTCCATAGATGATCCAGGGTAGTGGCAGATGTTTGAGTGACTCGGGTGGGCTTGGTGATTGTGGGGATTAGCATACAGGAGTGCATGCTGTTACGGAAATAGTCAAATTGAGGGTTGTTTTGAAGACCCAGGTCAATATGGAAATCACCTCCCAGAATGATGTGATTTTTGTTGAGATTGTTATTTATGATAAGATTCCTTACGTTGTCTGAGAATGAAGCTATGTTGGTATTAGGAAATCTATAGATGGCACCGATAGTCAGGGAGGATTTAAGGGATTTACTGGAGAACTTGGCAAAGGTATATTCACAATAGTCATCTCTATCACTAATAACACTATTGCAGATGAAGGTATCTTTGTAATATATTGCTGTGCCACCTCCTTTTTTATTAGGCCTGCAGTTATGAATGGCTTTATAACCAGCTAAATTATTGAGTTGGGTATAGTCATTACTTAGCCAAGTTTCCGTTAAAATGATGAATGAAAATTTAGTACCTAGTGCTGTAAGTAGTGCATTTATATCATCAAAATGTTTACCAAGTGACCTAACATTTTGGTTGTAAACTGATAAGCAGGTGCTATTTAGGAGTTTGTTTTTTGCAAGATTTGCTGTGTAATACCTGCAATAATGATGATCAATGTGCTGATTTGTGTGGATATGGGACAGAAGATTTCGATCAGGATCAATATCAGTAAGCATATAGATAAAATAATGTCACGATACAATAAGATAAGCAATTACAGGAACAGTTAAATACTAAATCTGCTGTAAATAGAAAGTAATTATAGCAAAACACAACAATAAACGTAGGTACACAAAAAATAGAAACAATTTGAAGTAGAGTAAAGATCCCCGTAAATAGCCAGGAAGGATACAGTAGTTAGGTTAAGAGAGAAGAAAAAATCAGTAGACTGACAAGAATAATATATAGCAAAAAATAAAGAGACAAATAATAATCGTAAGTAAAAATAATCTTAAAAATAAATTATTTAATATAGCTTAGTTGTGAATCAATAATTAGTATGAACTTAAGAAAACAAAATGAGCTCAATAATTAATTACAATAAATGATGTATAAATCAAATTACAATTAAATTTAAAATTAAAAAAAAATAACAGGGCACGATTATATTTATGAATAAGAATTTACTAAGACACTGAGGTAAATGCTTACATAAATACTAAATCTCCTATAATTAGAGAATAATTATAGCAAAACACAGCAATACAATAAAAGCTTACATAAGTACTAAGTCTGCTATAATTAGAGAATAATTATAGCAAAACACAACAGTAAATGCAAGTAAACAAAAGAATTGAAACAATTAGAAGTAGAATAAAGGTCACTAGATAGCCATGAAGGATACACAAGTTTGGTGGAGAGAAGAAAAAATCAGTAGAGACTGTCAGGATGAATATATAAAAAAATTGACAAATGATAATTGTAAAGTAAAATAATCTTAAAGATAATAAATTTTATTAAGCTTAGTTTTTAACCTATAATTAGTATGAACTTAATTAAGAGAACAAAATAAGATCAATAATTAATTTCAATAAATGACATAAATCAGTACAATTAAATTTAAATTTAAAAAGAAAAGGGTAAGATTAGATTTAATAGCAAAATTTTACAATGATACTGAGGTAGATGCTTGCATAAGTGCATGGAGACTTGACTGATTATTTAGGAAATTATATGAATGAGAGAACATTAGGTAAATGGTAAGGCAGAGACAGCACCTTGGACAAAGTTAGATTAAGTTAGGTTAGGCTCAGGCACTGAAAGAGTTATTTTAAGTACTGGCATTGGTCGGGTTCAGGTTTTCAGATATACCACAATCACTAAAGAAGGCCAGTAGTTGTTGGTCACACTTTATTTCATATTTTTTTCCTGCACTTTCCTTCTTTGCAATGATCGTTCCATTCCTAGTGTAGCACTGCTTGATAAGACCATGGTTTAGTTTGCAAATTTTTCGCAGCCTGAAGAGGAGGGATCCACGCTGCTTTGTAAGACACTCATTTATATAGAGGTTGGTTTTTTGCTTAGCAGCTGATTGTATGAGGTCAAACTTAACAGAGGGTTTGCAAGTTTGATGAGCATTCTTCTACTGCTACGGGAACTGTTTTTATCTATCCTGATAGCTGATTTGATATCAACATTGACTTTGATCTTTGAATTAATTAGGGTGTGGGCTATGTTACAACAATTCTCACCTTGTTGTTCATCAGGTAGATCAGTAGAGCTAATTATCAAGGAGTCATGAAGTTGTTGTTGCTCTAGGTCATCTTCGGAAGCCGCCTGGTGAATCTGAAGGAGATTGATTTGTTTTTTCCAGCTTTTGAAGGAAGTCACTTTGAGCTGAGTGGGTTTCCTCGGACTGAATCTTATGTATTTGATCCATTGCATCATTTGCAACAGTTTGTAAGTTGAGAATTTCTTGGTTGTTGTTCGTCGACGATTCAAGGAGGCGATCTATGGTTTGTTGTTGTTGGGAGACTGTAATCACTATGACTCTCAGAATTGTGCTTTAGTCATGTTATTTTTGGCTGTTAATTCTAACTTATTTGCCATATTTATTAAGGCAGACTTTATTATGTTTTAATTCCCTCAAAGTCTGGATTTTCCAACAGCGACAACACTTGATCCTCCATGGGTTAAATTACACTTGGCACTTGACTGCCAAAATAATTAACAGGCTGGCACGGCACTACACTTCACTTTAAATTGTCACGACACTGAAAATTTGCATGGCCTCACTGCACAAACAAATTATTGGATGACTTACCTCCAAAATCGTGAAACGTAGGTTACTTGTTACACAGGCTGCTCTCGGGCAGGGCATATTGCAAGTTTCCTGCACACAGATTTCTAAGCACACTGGTACCTAGGAAGCAAGGTTAGATTTGCAAAAGTTAAATATATGTGGGAACAATATCTCCCGGCCAGACCCCCAAAATCACTGTTACAAC